>JAXGGA010009935.1:0-49174 GCA_038373865.1 Uloborus plumipes | reverse complement strand
AAGAAGCATCAAATATTATATTACCACGAAAGCAGATGAAAATAATATTTTATTTCTTTATATCAAATAAAAACCACAAATAAAAAAAGGTAAATAACTGCAAACTATTTCGTGAAAAATTATTAGTACCGCGAGTTTTCAATAAGCATATTTCGTAAAAATCACGTCCCAGAGTTTTTCCAGATGAATGCGAGGCGAAGAATGTGGTAATAAAAATAAGCGCTTTCCCCGAAAACTTTTGATGATGTCTAGACGCCAGAAAGGAGAACAGCAAATCAAGAGCAGACGGTAGAACGCTCTTGCGAAACTTGAAAGTGTATCGACCTGAAAAACAAAGGAACTACACCAAGAATGAAATGAGCATAAAAGATTAAAGGAGAGCAGGTTTTTTGAATGGAATGAGCATTTGTTGGGAATCTGGAGTTGGAGGAGAATAAGAGGGTGATGACCGTTGTAGCGAATGGGTAACATTCATACTCTTTTTCATTGCATAACTTGAATTTTAATCTATAAATAGGAAAATGGATGCAGGTTTGTGTGTGTGTGTGTATGTTTAGTACACAAATCCACAGCTTACGCCAGAATTTTACCAAATTTGGCAAAAATGTTGTAGTCAGGAATTCATGTAGAGGTTTTTTCTCGCTTAAACCTTTCGTGCCTAACGGGACACAAGCAAATATAAAAAAAAAATCTTTTGGGATTTAAACTCTTCTTTGTCTTATGGAAGGTATTCCCACCAGTACTGACAACATTTTTGAATGTACTTTCGACCACAGCGGGTAGTTTTTTTTTTTAAATAAAAATATATCCTCTTAGTTTTAGAATTCTAGTGCCTCTTACTCATAGCTCATGATACCAAAATTGTTTTGGTGTAAAAAAAAATCGTCATGAAAGGGCTAAGAGGGTTTTCTAGAGAGTTTTAGAGGAGATGAGCCATCAAGATCACTTTTTTAAGTTGACCTATTCCCCGTACCGAGTACCAAAAACTATTTAAGCCATTCGAATTACGCGCTTTCCCTGGATGCAGGCCAGTCATTTCAAATTTTTCCAGGGGGAGGGGGGCAACGGGTAGAAATACTATACAATTTCACCAGAAAACAACACAACCACGCCCACTTATATGTAAATACATTGATTTCTCAAAGTCAGGGGGGGCGCATTTGACCCCCCTGACCCCCCTAAATGACTGGTCTGCCTGGATGGAAGATGTAAGGGGAGAATTTGGCACTCCGCAAAGTTTGATTTCCTTAGATCCATGAAGACTTGATTTTAAAAAATATTTCCGGGTTGCGAAACTTTCAAGTTGCTGAGCAGAATCCAAAATTACGGAGGAAAAAACCGAGAGAGAAAAAATACGCTTTTAATTGATATCTCTGCTAATTAAAGTAGTACAATTATGTAAATTAGTCGTTATGAGGACTGAAAACTAACGGATCAATCGATACCTAGTTCTGTGGTCAGTTCTCTGACGTTCAAGAGAAATTACACTGACATGCATATATAGGTGATAAGTACGCTCAGTTTTTAACAATATAAGATAACCATCTTAGTAAAGTAATGTTGTCAGAGCCTTCTCCTTTACCGCAGCATATGCTTTGCGCTGCCACGGATGTGTTATGACGTAACTCCAACTTAGAAATCAAAAGTTTATTAACTAACTAAGCCTGCTTATCTTTAATATAAGTTCACGTTACATACCTCGTATAAGAAAACTTTTGTGTGTAACTTCGCCTCAAAGCAACAGTAGGAGATTTTAGTTTGGTTTTGAGGTTTAGATGTCTAACAGTTGCTCTGAGGTGATGACAAGCTAGATTAAATAAGGGGTCTTTATTGACTATCTTTCGCAATTCACATGCGCACATGTTAACTGTACGGTGCAAAAATTCACATATGTGAAATATTGTACAACTTGTGACTCACTATAATATTATTATTCTTAACTTAGTTTTTTTATGAAAGCTCATATTGGACTCCTTTGTGATGAAATTCAAAATATCCGGCTACAAATATTTGAAAATCTAAACCCTCCAAGAAGTGCTCAGAGAGCCATTCCTGCTTTTCCTTTTTTCAAGCAGTTTGTTTACTTAAACTTTCAGCAAACTGAAATTTTCTTTAAACCTTTAATCCACTGGAAATCTGTCAGTGAATGCGACTTGAGGCAGTGCAGCGAGAAATCCATCTTAACCACAATATCGGTTCTGATTTAAATTCTCTCAAAAGAAGAAGGGATGGAAATCCCAAAGGAATTGGACTCAATACATTATTTTTCGCTCACGGCGTTTTTGAACATTTTGAGCTTAAGCAGGACTTTTTTCCGGCGGAAATGTAAAAGGATTTGAAATGTTTTTGAAAACTTGGATTTCCTGATTTAACACTGCAAGCGATTTATTTAGTCTCAATAGCTGAAGAGTAACATAAAGAAAAATTTTAACTATTCAAGGTGTTTCTACTCATTTGATAACGCTAAAATCGACCAAAATATCGATATTTTTTATTATTTCTCAAACTATTCTTCAATCTGTTAGATTTCAGACGATACTAAGATGTCAATATTTGGTCTTGAAACTGAGCTTTCGATCGTTTGCAGATTAATTTTGGCTTTTTCTTGGTTTGAATGAAATAAACTGAACTGAAGCAATGTCTCCTCTCCTAAATACTAAATGCCTATTACATTTGCTTCGCTACCGTCGATATTGGTTCCACTTTAAACGCCACCTTGCGGCTTCACCAATGAAAAATTTAATTTGTTCATTGGTTGGTTTTTAAATTTAAATTTAGAAATGAACCAATCATTAATTTCTCTTTCTCCGGTAGATGGCAGTGCTTTCTGAACCATGCCCGAAATTTTGCAGCTACTGGCGATGGATCCAAGTAATGTTCGAATAAAATTTTTTGATTGGTTGTTTTTTAAGTTTAAATTTAGAAAGGAACCAATCCTTAATTTCTTTTTCTCGAAATACTCCGGTAGGTGGCAGTGCTTCGTGAACCAAGCACGAAATTTTGTTCTGTGCTAAAAACCAGAAAGTAGTAGGCATTTAGTATTTAGGAGGCGCTGACGGAAGTGAGGCGAAGAATGAGATAAAAATAATAATAAAAGTTGATGGAACGAACAGGCGCAGTTGATTTTTTGATGGAACATTTTGAATTGATTTTGTTGCAGTTTGAGTTGTAAATAGCCGATATGTAAATAGTTAATTGTAATGTAATATTTTATAAAAATCTGGTATGGAGCCAACACTACTTCCTTTTACGTGTTAATTTCTTAGTAGTTGCCTTAAGTGTTAAAAAAAGTGCTTGGAGTGAGCAAGGTAACAATTCAAATATTTGCTCCCCTAATCTGCCACGAAACAATGCAAAAAATATTTTACGATGGTTAATTTTCTAAATATTGCTGATTTTAATATCATTCAGTAAATTTTTCTCAAAATATCGCCAATAGCGCCAAGTTTGAACCCAAATTCAAAAAAATAATTTTTTCGCCAAATTTGTCGCCAACTTAGCGATATGTCGCCAAGTTGGCGTCAAACACTTGGCGACCAAAAGCTTGGCGACATATCGCCAAGTGGTCGCGCCAATTCATATCACTTGAGTCTGCATTGAAATTAACACTGATTTGCCCCAAAAAAGGGGTAAAACACCCCCTTAGAAACATTCGAATGCAACCACAAGGGGAGGTGCACAATTAGACCATCTTCAGAGCCTACATACCAAGCTAGAAGTTTCTAAGGCATATAGTTTTTGAGTTATGCGAGACACATACGCACATACATCCGCACACACGTACATACAGACGTCACGAGAAAACTCGTCGTAATTAACTCGGGGGTGGTTGAAAAGGATTTTTCGGCTGCTTATATGTTGGTAGGTACATATGCACGTGCTGACAGGTCGAAAAAACTACTGAACATTCATTCGGGGGTGAGCAAAATCAAAATTTAGACTCAAATTTGAGTGATTTTTTTTTCGCGATCACAATACTTCCTTTACTACGTAAAAGGAAGTAAAAAATGATTTCTTTTTTCGAATATTCTCTTCTCAACAGCGATAGTTAAAAGATCCGCTAACCACTTATTTGAAATATTTCTCATGTTTTGAGGATTTTTCTTGAGGTGTTGTTATCGCTGAGACACTTCATGTTTTCAAAACTTTCAACTAAATTTCTGAAGAATCGCATTTTGCCGTATATTGCCTTCTTCCAAACATGAGCACACCACATTAATCCATCTTAATTATTTTAATACCATTAGAGTCTGAATAGTTAAGTGAATGTTGCCTGCCTCAAATGCAGCTATTATGATTAAAGATTTTTAACAGCCATTAGTTGAAAAGTAGATGGCTTAATGGATTTTTAAACGTAAAAGTTTCGGGAAAAATCTTGATATTTTGCCTTTCTATAATAAAAAATATCATTATAAAAAAATATTTTTTCTATCATGTTTATTGAGGTCAACAACATGAAGAATAATATTAGGAATGCTGTTTGATAAAAATAGTGTGCTTAGAAAAATTTTTAAATGTGCTTAGTAGCTCATTAATTTTTAATTAGAAATAAGAGAATTGATATATTTTTTTTTCTTATGCTGAAAAAATATAAAACGTATACAAGTGACCTACTATTAAAAATAAGGATTTTTTAAAGTAAAAAATAAAATCCAAATGCGTACGTACACTTAAAATATTTTGCAACGATTAATTACATTACACAGGATGAGTCTGAACAATTCCAAGAAATACACAGACTAGGGAGAAAAAATGAGGACCTATGGTCGTAAACGAAATGCTGACGAGCTACTTGCATACAAAGATAGAACTTGATGGATGTGAAACAGGTCAAATTTACAATACAGAGACTGCTGTGCGAAACCTATTATTTATTATTTAAATGTTATCGACTTTGATACGAACTTGGTTCCTATAAACTCATTTTCTAATCTGAATCCACGTATTTTTCTTTTTCTCAAGGTGAAAATCAGGAGTTGAATAATGATAATAATAATAATAAAAAAAAGTTCTGTGATTACTTACTATTGAAATGTTTAATGTGCGGCAGAAACTGTTTTCAGCTGAAAAAAGAAATTTAGCAGCTTTAAGTTCCTTATTACACTCCTGTTTTCGCCGTTCCGTGTTTAATTTTTCTTCTAAGGTGGGCACTTTTATGAAAATGGCCGCTTTTGAAACAAGATGTGTCCAAGTGTCTCATCCTAAAAATCATGCTATAGTTATTAAGATTCATCTGTATGAAAATGTTTGCTTGTATCCATACATTATTCGTAACAATATTGCTGCCACGCAAAACGAAAAGAAAATCTTCAATTGCACCTATCTGCTCGAATAGATCTAAAAACTAATAAGTACTAATGCATATGGAGGTACATATGAGTTGCATTGACAGACTCTTAAGCATATAACATCCTTGCAGTTGCATTGGGGTCATTCCACGTCAAGTGATCCAAAATCTGAGAAAAATTTTACCTTACATTTTTGTATTTCTTTCAAATTTGGCTCACCAATTGGTACCCCTTGAGGTAATTAAACGTCTCAATTTTTAGATTTTTATCTCTATTATTTTTTCATTTATGAGACTTTGAACTTTGGAAAAACTCTCGTTTTTCCATGGATAAGGGGAGATAAAAGGGACTATAACTCGGCACCAAATATAGATAGAACGATTTGGTAAATGGCATTTTAAAGTACGTTAGTTGCCGCTTAATCTGATATGCAACATGACTAATTTGATAAAAATTTTCTTTTTCAAAAAATGAAATTTAAATTTCAAATTTAAATTTCTCGAAAAACATATAATGAATTTTTTTCAAAAAATTTTCAAAAATTCTTGTGTATTTTATCTATGTTTGTACCAATTTTTAGATTGGGATCTCAATGGGATCATATTTTTTTGAATTTTTGAATAAAACTGTATAGGAAAAAAAATGATATTTTTTAGATTCTATTTATTTAAATACTAAGTTGTCTGGCTTGTGATGGTCTAAAAAGTAGTAAATAAACATGAATATGTTTAAAGTGAGCTGGCATGAGCTTATAGATTTGTCAGGTTCATCCCCCCTCCCTCCCCTGCTCAACCACTCTTTTTTTTTCAAAACTGTTCAATATGTTTAAAAAAAAAAACTCTTTGATACAAAATGAATAGTAAACTTATTTAAAGTTGGTAAATGGGTTCCCTTATAACTAGACGAAGTATCCCCCTCCCCACCCAAATATACCATTCACACTATACTAATATGACGTCCAACCTCGGGATTGAATTGAGGATTATTTTCACCCTAGGTATATATATTGTTTTTCAGACGAAGTGTTTCTTTTCGATCCGAACTTCAAAGTGTACTTCCATTCAATATCTGAAATTTAACTTTATGATTCATTTCATCTCCTACCCCAGCACCAATCTTCAATTTTGAAGGGAGGAAATAAATGGGTCGCCCCAAGATCATAGCAAACAGCAAAATAGCACTGTTTCTCCTTGTTCTCATTGTTTTTTCTATTCTTTTCGCACAAAACTGAAAATAAATCAAAATATCAGATCATATGTCTGTGTCCCCATAACTATCTTCCCACATTATCTAGTGTGCAGCTGTTATTTAATTTTTTTAATTATTTGTGTTCTTTTTCATTTTGTTGTAAAAGAAAGTAATGCAGCAAGACATATCTTTTTACAAAAATTAAACAAACACTGATTTTTTGATCATAACCTCTCATGTTGTTTAACTTCTGTACAGATTGCTCCTCCCCTTTTCCTGCCTTCCCGCTCCAAACTTTTATTTTTTTATCATCCCGTCTAACACCATTTCAAAGCCTTAGTCTCTACTGATGTCTGGTAGTGTTTCAGTTTGTTCTGTTTGTTACTCTTTCCTATTAGCTCATGAGCTTTGTCCAATAAGAGAAAGGAAAGGCAGTGATGGGGACTGACATACACTGAAGTGACAAAAGTCATGGGATAGCAATATGCAAATTTTCAGATGGCAGTAGCATCGCATAGAACAGGTATAAATGCGCAGTGCTTTTACAGAGCTTTCATTTCTGTTCAAGTTATTCATGTGAAGAGGTTTTAACGTGATGATGACCGCACGACGTGAATTAACAGACTTTGAACGCGGAATGTTAGTTGGAGCTAGACGCATGGGTCATGCCATTTCGGAAATCGTTAGAGAATTCAACATTCCCAGATCCACTGTGTCAAGAGTGTGCCGAGAGTATGAAATTTCAGGCATAACATCCCACCATGGACAGCGCAGTGGTCGACCGCCTGCACTTAAAGATCGAGACCGGCGACGTCTGCAAAGAGTCGTAAATTCTAACAGACAAGCAACACTGCGTCAAATCACCGTAGAAATCAATGTGGGACGTACAATGGACGTGTCTGCTAGAACTGTGCGGAGAAATTTGGATTTCTTGGGCTATTCCAGCAGAAGACCGACTCGAGTGCCTTTACTGACAGAACGACATCGCTTGCAGCGACTCTCGTGGGCACGTGAGCATATCGGTTGGTCCCTAGATGAATGGAAAACCGTGGCCTGGTCCGATGAGTCACGATTTCAGCTGGTAAGAGCCGATGGTAGGGTTCGAGTGTGGCGCAGACCCCACGAAGCCATGGACCCAAACTGTCAGCAAGGCACTGTTCAAGCTGGTGGTGGCTCCGTAATGGTGTGGGCTGTTTTTTCATGGCATGGACTTGGTCCTCTAGTGCGACTGGACCGAACATTGATTGGAAATGCTTATGTGCAGCTACTTGGAGATCACTTGCAGCCATTCATGGACTTCATGTACCCAAACAACGATGGGATTTTTATGGATGACAATGCGCCATGTCACCGGGCCACAACTGTTCGCAATTGGTTTGAAGAAAATTCTGGACAATTCCAACGAATGATTTGGCCACCTAGATCGCCCGACATGAATCCCATTGAGCATTTATGAGACACCATCGAGAGGTCTGTTCGTGCCCAAAATCCTGCCCCATCAACGCTTTCACAATTATGGACGTCTATCGAGACAGCATGGCTCAATATTCCTGCAGAAGACTTCCAACGACTTGTTGAGTCCATGCCACGTCGAGTTGTTGCACTTCGCCGGGCAAAAGGAGGGCCGACACGATATTAAGAGGTATCCCATGACTTTTGTCACTTCAGTGTATAACCTGATACTTTGATTTCTTTTCAGTTTTGTGTGAAAATAACGGGAAAACATTGTGAGAACAAGGGGAAATAGTGCTATTTTGCTGTTTGCTATGATCTTGGGGCGAACCGTTTCTTTTCTTCCTCCAAAATTGACGATTGGTGCTGGAGGAGGGGATGAAATGAATCATAAGTTTAAATTCAGATATTGAATGGAAGTACACTTTGTGAAGGTCGGATTGAAAAAAGAAACACTTCGTCTGTAAAACAATATATACCTAGGGGGAAAATAATCCTCAAATCAATCCCCAGGTGAGACGTCATATTAGTGTAGCGTTAATGGTATATTTGTGTGGGGGAAGGGTTTTACTTTGCTCTGTTATAAGGAAACCCATTTACCAACTTTAAATAAGTTTACTGTTCATTTTGTATCAAAAAGGTTTTTTTTTAGTATTTGAAAGTTTGAGGGGAAAATGGTTGGGTCGGGAAGGAAGGGAGGGGGAGCTGACCAATTTACAAGTTAATGCTAGCTCACTTACCTAGAGTAAAAATAATAGTCAATTCAATCCCCAGGTTAGATGTCATAATAGTACAGCGTTAATGGTATATTTGGGTGGAGGAGGGTATACTTCGTCTAGTTATAAGGAAACCCATTTACCAACTTTAAATAAGTTTACTATTCATTTTGTATCAAAGAGTTTTTTTAACATTTTGAACAGTTTTGAATTAAAAAAGAGTCGTTGTGCGGAGGAGGAAGGGGTGAGGGGGTGAACCTGACAATTCTGTAAGCTCATGCCAGCTCACTTTAAACATAATCATGCTTGTTTACTACTTTTTAGACCATCACAAGCAAGATAACTTAGTATTTAAATAAATAGAATCTAAAAAATATCATTTTTTTCCTATGCAGTTTTATTCAAAAATTCAAAAAAATATGATCCCATTGAGATCCCAATCTAAAAATTTGTACAAACATAGATAAAATACACAAAAATTTTAAAAATTTTTTTGAAAAAAATTCATTATATTTTTTTTGAGAAATTCAAATTTGAAATTTAAATTTCATTTTTTGAAAAAGAAAATTTTTATCAAATTAGTCATGTTGCATATCAGATTAAGCGGCAACTAACGTACTTTAAAATTCCATTTATCAAATCGTTCTATCTATATTTGGTGCCGAGTTATGGTCCCTTTTATGTTCCCTTATCCATGGAAAAACGAGGGTTTTTCCAAAGTTCAAAGTCTCATAAATGAAGAAATAATAGAGATAAAAATCTAAAAATTGAGACTTTTGATAACCTCAAGGGGTACCAGTTGATGAGCCAAATTTGAAAGAAATACAAAAATGTAAGGTAAAAAACGTTGGATCACTTGACATGGAATGACCCATTGGCAGACTCATTTCAATTTGAAATGCCAGAGGTTTTATTCAGTCTCTCGTTGGCGCTTTAATAATATGTGCCACATATGTTACTGATATTTTCAGCTTCTTCATGTTAATTTTGTTTTTAAAGAACTTTAACTTTCATTTTATAGAGAGCTCAGCGGCGCAGACTGTATTTAAGAGCAAGAATCTGAGAGAGTGTCACGCCTGTGATCCATGACCCCTCAGATTTTTTCCAAAAAATTACTAAATGTTTATTATCTTATTGAAAGACCAAATCCAGAATGTTTTGTTCTAGAGTTGAGTTGTTTAGTTTTTATGGACCCCTAAAGTTGAAGGTGCGGCATCAAAAATTAAGCGGATTTTCAAGACATGGAAGTTGCTGTGAGCCAAAACTCTTACGAGGAACTGTTTAACTCCAATTTTCTTTTTGTATATGGAATATAAAAGTTTCAAACTTTACAAAATGAGTGTTAAGTTTGAGGTAAGTTGTTGCCGTAAGGTCAGTGAAGGCCCTCAAAACAAGGCATTTTTGACGTTTTTTAGCGTTTTTGAGGTCCAAAAACAGCTTGTACATTTCAGTTGGCACGGCAAAAGTAGTTTCGTTTGAAAGACCAGTGTAAGCACTTTAAAATAATGTATAAATAATCGAGGAAAGTTCAACGTGCTTTTAGTTGCGTAAGGACGAAATATGAAAAATGTCATATTTTAGCGATATTCAAACGGTCATAACTTCCTCTGCCAACAACATATTGAAATATTTTTTTGCCAATGTCATACTCTATTCTTTGTCTTAACAGAACAGTTGAGTCCTTTGAGGCGAAATGTGAAAATTTTTTTTACAAAAAATGTATTTTTTCCTGTGTATTTTTTGTAAAAAAAAATTCACATTTCGCCTCAAAGAACTCCACTGTTCTGTTAAGACAAAGAATAGAGTATGACATTGGCAAAGAAAATATTTCAATATGTTGTTGGCAGAGGAAGTTACGACCGTTTGAATATCGCTAAAATATGACATTTTTCATGTTTCGGCCTTACGCAACTAAAAGTACGTTAAACTTTCCTCGGTTATTTATACGTTATTTTAAAGTGCTTACACTGGTCTTTCAAACAAAACTACTTTTGCCGTGCCAACTGAAATGTACAAGCTGTTTTTGGACCTCAAAAACGCTAAAAAACGTCAAAAATGCCTTGTTTCGAGGGCCTTCACTGACTTTACGGCAACAACTTACCAGAAATTTAACATTCATTTTGTAAAATTTCAACCTTCTATATTCCATATACAAAAAGAAAATTGGAGTTCAACCGTTCCTGTTAAGAGTTTTGGCTCACAGCAACTTACATGTCTTGAAAATCCGCTTAATTTTTGATGCCGCACTTTCAGCTTTAGGGGTCCATAAAAACTAAACAACTCAACTTTAGAGCAAAACATTCTGGATTTGGTCTTTCAATAAGATAATAAACATTTGGTAATTTTTGGGAGAAAATCCGAGAGGTCATGAATCACCCCATAATGCTAGGCGTGACAGTTTCTCAGATTCTTGCTCTTAAAGGATATAGACCCGTTAAAGTTGTTGTTGTGAACAAACTCCATTGTGTGGTTTTCGAATATTTTAGTTCAGTCGAACACAGGTTTGATGTACGAAGGGCTTTGTTCCTGGGCAGAATGCAAGAAACAAGCATGTCTGAGTAAATATCGTACAACATGTAATACCTACGAAAAAGTTCGATTACGTTTTAACTTAGAGCTTCCACAAAAAATAATGAACTAAAATAAATAAACAAAAATTAAATAATAATAACAATAAATGAAATAAATTAAAATTAAAAATATAATAATAAATAAAATAATTAAAAATTAAAATAATAATAATAATAAATGATATAATTAAAAATTAAATAATAATAATAATTTATGAAATAAGTATAAATAAATCAATACACACAAATATTTTCCAAGAAATAGTAAAAGCAGTTTGAACAGGAACATATCCGTTAACAAACTGGAATAAATCCTTCCAAGGTCGAAAATCTAAAACATTTACGAATTCAAAATTTGTGTCTATGTATTTAAGTTACAGAAGAAAGTAGAGTCATTCCATTTTAAATCAACAAATGGGGTGCGAATCAGTATTTTTGATTTTGATAAACATTTGCATGTGCATTCCTTTTACTTCCCAGACCTCAAAAATATGATTATTTTGTTTTAAAAAAAATCACCCTTTGATATTTAAACCATTTTTGTTGTTGGCAAGAGCAAAAATTCGGCATTTTGATGCTTTGTCTTATGAACTATATATTTTTTTAAAGATTTTGAGCTCAAATTTAGCTCTTTGGAAAGCTAAGAAAGAGATATTTTTATATAAGAGTATGATATCAATTAATTTCAGACTTAAAAAAAATACTTAGTTTTCCAGGTCAAAGTTTGCGACGAAAGTCTCATTTTTTACTACTTTTGAAAATTAAAAAACCCATGAAGGGTTTAGAATAACAATCTCTATGTTTTATCATATATTCATATACACTGCGATGCAAAAGTTTAGACAATTGGCAAATATGTGAATAAAAAGAAAACTACTCAACGAAATTCTTTCAAATTTCTACTGCAGGTACACAATATGGTCCAAAATACGTGTACGGAGTTCTTAAAATTTTAACTGGAATCAAATTTTGGATATTACAAAAGACATTTTTTAACATTGTTGCAAAAGTTTAGACAATAGTCATATTTTATGCAAATATCCCTTGAAATGTGATTGGTGGAGGAAAGGCGGGACTTTATTATTCGAATATAAAGTGCAGAGATTGCTGAATAAATAATCAAACTCTCAAAAGCTCTGTAGTTCTCGTGTGCAGAAGATGAGAAAGTTTGGAACCCGAAAATTGAAAATGAACCTACTTTATTAATTTTTTGTCTTTTAAATTGGCTCTAGTATGGTAGTACATTGTTTTTTACTTTGTAGAGAGCAAATTCAGACATGCGTATCGATCAAAAAGTCCAAGAAAAATTATATTTCTTAAGGATGAAGGAATTGAAAAAACGGCTCCGACTGACGATTCGCCCCTTAATCCTACAAAACTTCAACTTGGGTCAAAAACAGCACTTGACAGCATAAGTAGATGAACAACTGAATCGGAATGCATTAAAAAAAACAAAGAATTGTGCCTGAACCTTTTCGGACAGAGTTTCCCAAATAAGCCAGATTTTAATGTGAAAAGCAGCATATGTATCATCGTGACTAAAAAATAAATGGTACTTTCTTCGATAAAAATTATTAAAATTGGTATGGTCTAGATGGATTTTAATTCTTTTCGTGGGACTTGAGAAATATCCAGTGATCATATGCTGTGCTGCTTTTACCATTAAAATCTGGCTTATTTGGGACACTCTGTCCAAAAATGCTAAATCACAATTCTTTGTTTTTTTTATGCATTTTGATTCAGTTGTTCATCTATTTATTCTGTCACGTGCTGTTCTTGACCCAAGTTGAAGTTTTGTAGGATTAAGGGGCAAATCGTCAGTTCGGGCCATTTTTTCAATTCCTTCAACCTTTAAGAAATATAATTTTTCTTGGTCTTTTGATCGATACGCATGTCTGAATTTGCTCTCCACAAAGTAAAAAACAACGTACTACCATACTAGAGCCGATTTAAAAGACAAAAAATTAATAAAATAGGTTCATTTTCAAAGTACGGCTTCCAAACTTTCTCATCTTCTTTACACGAGAACTACAGAGCTTTTGAGATCTTGGTTATTTATTCAGCAATCTCTGCACTTTATAATTGAATAATTAAGTCCCGCCTTTCCTCCACCAATCACATTTCAAGGGATATTTGCATAAAATATGACTATTGTCTAAACTTTTGCAACAATGTTAAAAAATGTCTTTTGTAACATCCAAAATTTGATTCCAGTTAAAAATTTAAGAACTCCATACACGTATTTGGGACCATATTGTGTACCTGCAGTAGAAATTTGAAAGAATTTCGTTGAGTAGTTTTCTTTTTATTCACATATTTGCCAATTGTCTAAACTTTTGCATCGCAGTGTACATGGTTACTTATTATATAAAAAAATTGGTTTGTTCCTCCGCCCTCTTTATGAGATATGTCCCCCTAAAGTTGCAAAATTTTTAAAAAAAATCCGATTTTCAACGCTAAAAAAATGCATGTGGGGGAGCAGGTAAAAATCATTTTACTTATGGAAAATTAAGCATTTTTTACCAGCTTTCTAATGAAACAAAAGTTGCTTTGTTATTCAAAGGCGCTTGGCAGGTATGAGGGTCTGAATTTTCAAAAAATTGCACAAAAACAACACAATTGTTTTCGTACTTTTTATTTTTTTAAAATGAAATGTAATAATTATACCGAATTATTTGCTTTAAATACTAAGAAAAGACTAAGAAGAGTTGTGAAGTAATTGATTTAAACTTTAATAAGACAATTTAATATTTTTAACACCTGGGAATATAGAATATCACTAAACTTGTCTGATTTGTATACATCTGTTTGCCACCTACAACAGAACTATTCAGACCTATCAAGGGTCGTTAGTTTAATCCACATTTCATTCTTTTTTTCTTAATTGGCAAAAATATGGATGTGTTCAAGCTGAAAGTTTTTGTAAGTGATTTTCTGCATAGAACACTACCTCATTCTATGGTTTTCAAAACATCCTTGTTAGAAAACTGAAAGCGGATCCCCTTTCAACTTCAAAACTAACCTATTTTTTCAGGTGGGTTTGCTGCATAACGCTAAAATAGAAAGAATTTCATTTACTTGAGCCGTCATGAAGAGGACTTAGGTCTAAAAGCAGATAGGTTTTCTTTTTTTAAGTGGCAAGTTTAAATAAATTACTTCACAACTCTTCTTAGTATTTTCTTAGCATTTAAAGCAAGAAAAAAGGTACAGATTATTACACTCCAATTAAAAAAATTAAAAAGTATGAAAATAATTAAATTGTTTCTGTGCAATTTTTTGAAAATTCAGACCCTTATATCTGTTAAGCGCCTTTGAATAACAAATCAACTTTTGTTTCATTGGAAAGCTTTTAAAAAGTACTTAAGATTCCATAAGTAAAATTATTTTTACCTGCTCCCCCACATGCATGTTTTTAGCGCTGAAAACTTGATTTTCTTGAAATTTGGTAACTTTAGGGGGGTTTATCTCATAAAGTTATGTTTGAGCTCAAAATCTTTAATAGAAAAAAAGTTATATTTCATAAGACAAAGCATCAAAATGCCCCATTTTTACTGTTGCCAACAACAAAAATGGTCTATATATCAAAGGGTAAATTTTCTAAAACAAAATAACTATTATTTTGAAGTCTGGGAAGTAAAAGGAATGCACATGCAAATTTTCATCAAAATCAAAAATGGTGATGCGCACCCCATTTGTTGATTAAAAATGGAATGACTCAGTAACAAGCAGCGGAATAAAATTAAACCAAACCAAAAACTTGCATGGTTAAATAAATTATACGAATGAATTACTGTATTTTTATAAACGAAATCTTTTGATCCAACCACAGAAGTTACAAAATGGGAAGTCTGATTTTTTTTTCATTTTGAGCTATTCCGTTTGAAATAATTCAGAAAACTAAAGCTTTATGAGAAACATCGCTTCTCAAGAGAATTATTTGAATAAATAACGTTTCTTTGAACTGCACAGGTTGCGTTTCTTCTTCCTTGACTGATTCTGGTGAGAATGTAATTGATACGTTTCTGTTGCTATATATTATATTGCAGACACTATCAACAGCAAGAAACAAAAATTGGATTTGAACCTACTAAAATTAAATCGAACGGAAGAAATTACGCAAACAAGATTCATTTGGTAAGAGTGAAGAATTTTATTTTTACGTGCGCAGAATTACTTTGATATGCTCAAATTGTTAACATGAATACATTTATTTTCAATTGGGGAGTTTTTGCGAAATATTAAATAACAAGAAAGATTTTACGCCTTAATTTGATTTAAACGGAGAAAACTGCTATTATCTAAGTAAGCATTTGCTTGCAAAGACGAATAAATTTAGGCCTAAATAAAGTAATCACAAAGGCATTTAAATTAAATGAACACTATTAACTTTTGTATGCATCTAAGCTGAAATTAATAGAAAAGGAAGAACGAAATTCAAAGAAAATTGCATTTTTCTAATGGATTAAAGTTTTTAATGCAATTTAGGATTGCAGCCAAAACATTGTACTTTATTATTTTTTAACTTTTCTTCTGTTTTGAACTATGCTCCATAGTTTATTACTCCGTATTTATAAAAGTTGTAATTTTTTATAACTTTCAGTTATTTAAATATATATTTTTTCATATTAAAGTCATGCAAAAAGAATAATGATAAATGGTGATAATTTTAGTGTTATCGCTTGAAATTAAACATAGCGATGCTTTTAAGTGAAGTGAATTGAAAATAAATAATACGCATTAAATTTAATTGAAATAAAATAAGTATTAATTAATTTAATTAGACATTAGTAAAACTTTTTCTCAAATCAGCACACATGCTTTGAAAATAAAGGTTTGTTTTACTGCAAAAACAAGTAATCTATCTTAATGATAATATTTTCTGAGATAACAGAACCGAAAATTGAAGATAAGATAAGTACGAAAAGCAAAGTTAGGATGATATCAGATAAAAAAAACTATTTTCCTTGGATCCCAACGATTGCTAGCTACGGAAATAAAGTAGTAGCTATTCGTTTAAATCAAGTGGGAAAACTAATTATGAGAAAAGAGACCCTCCTCGCAAATTCGTTTGGACAGTTTTTCCTTCTCAATTCATTAACGAAAAGGTTGGTGACTCTGGCTCTAATGGCATTTAATGCTTTTATAAGTTAAGGTGGATTTAAACTGGTGATGGTGTCTGTTAAATTGAAAATCTTAGTAAACTTTCAAGAAGGAAGAATATGATGTGTTAGAAAGCAGTGTTTAAGTACCATTTTTAGGAAAAGCAGAATAAAAACGTAATCAGTTTTTTTAACTAATAGAGCATAAAAGTGGATATTTCTTATCAAAAAATTACTATTAGTACTTCAATCGCTAGTGTAAAACCTCTAATAAGGTATTGTAGATTTAAACAGGTGATGGCGTCTGTTGAATTGAATATCTTCGGAAACTTTCAAGTAGGGAGAATATGATGTGTTAGAGAGCAGTGTTTAATTGCCATTTTTAGGAAAAACAGAGTAAAAATGCAATCAGTTTTTTAAATAATAAAGCAAATAAGTGGATTTTTCTTATCAAAAAATTACTATTAGTACTTTTATTGCTAGTGTGAAACCTTTATTAAGGTAAGGTTGATTCAAACTGGTGATGTCTGTTGAATTAAATATCTCCAAAAGCTCTTAAGTATGTGGTAATATCCTTTTAAATAGAGTGCTGTTTGACGTACTTAAAAAAAAACAGCTGGATAAAACTGTAATCAGTTGTTTAACCAATAAAGCGAAAAATTGGATTTTTCTTATCAGAGAAACATATTAGTATTTTTCTCGTTAGTGTAGAACCTTTGATAAGGTAAGATGGGTTTAAAATTGTGGTGGTGTTTGTTGAATATGTTCGGAAACTTTCAGATAGGGAGAATATGCAATGTGTTAGAGAGTAGTGTTAAATTGCCATTTTTAGGAAAAACAGGATAAAAACGCAATCAGTTTTTTAACTAATAAAGCAAAAAAGTGGATTGTTCTTATCAAAATATTACTATTAGTACTTTTATCGCTAGTGTAAAACCTTCAATAAAGTAAGGTTGATTCAAACTGGTGATGTCTGTTGAATTGAATATTTTCAGACTTTTTAAAGTTTGGGATAATATGATTTGTTATCTAGTATTGTTTGACGTACAAAAAAAAAAAAAAAAAAAAAAAAAAAAAAAAAAAAAAAAAAAAAAAAACGTAATTAGTTGTTTAACTAATAAAGTGAAAAAGTGGAATTTTCTTATCAGAGAAGCATATTAGTATTTTTATCGCTAACGTAGAACCTTTGATAAGGTGAAATGGATTTAAACTGGTGGTGGTGTTTGTTGAATTAAATATCTTCAGAAACTTTCAAGTAGATAACACTATAACAGCATGCTTAAAAACAACGTTTGAGTGTAAGTTTTAGGAAAAACCGGATAAAAACCTAAGCAGTGTTTAACTAATAAAGAAAAAAGTGGAATTTTCTAAACAAAAAAATTAATAGGTATCTTTATCATTTGTGTAAAACAGTATATAAATGAAAGGGGATTTAAACTGATTGTGGTGACTATTGAATGGACTACCTTCAGAAAGTTTCAGGTACGGGATAGTAATGATATCATGTTTATAGCAACGTTTGACTGTCATTTTTAAGAAAAACTGGATAAAAGTGTAATCAATTTTAATTAATGAAGGAAAAAAGGAGCTTTTTCTTATCAAGCGAGAAATTGCAATTAGTACTTTTATGTCTAGTGTAAAATCTTTTCTATATTTTAACTCCTTAACTCTTCGCGTGTACTTTAATTTTTTTTCTGTTTAGACGAACATTTGTCTCTGAGAGTGTTTTCTGTCTATGTTTTTTTCGCATACCGGTTCACTGATTTTTAGAACGTTTTGATTGAGTTTATTCAAGAGAAATATAATGCAATAGAGAAAGTACTTTTTATTAATTTCATCATCTATGTTTTAATAAGAGAGTCATGACTACATCAAATAAATCAAAATCTGTCTTTTAAGTTTAAGGGATACTCCCTCTAGGTTTAACGATACGTCCTTCATTATTAATAATTGTTCTGTGTGGCATAAATATTGTTGTGTCAAAATGGCAAAAGTAGTTACATATTTTTGCGTTTTAAAATTATTTAAATGTATGTTAGATTGTTATAATTATGCTTAATTTGTTTTCAATTGATTTGCTCTGACATTTGAGTGCATTCTTTTCCATTACGTTAGCTTTTTCGAATACGAATTATCATTATTTGCTTCTCGTATATCAGTTTTTCCATTTTTAAAATACTTCAAGATCAATTTTTTAAACTCATTTTTATTTCCAAGAGTGTTTATCGCTATATAAAGCAGTTAATATCGCAGGCAAGTCTAGACATTCTTCAGAGAACTCTCAGTTTTTCAGAAATGTGCTTCTCCTTCGCCGAGTCAACAGCTCTGATGTGCTGACACGCAGAAAACTATAATTAGTTCCTCGAAGAAACGCAGAAGGGGCTTCAAACGGTCAAGGAAATGAGAGTATTATGAACTCTTCGTAAATTAGACGCTTGGGGACTAGTAAAGGTAAAACTTCACTAGCCTCTAGCCCTAGCTGATTTTTTTTTCACAACTGTAATAGATGAAGATCTAAAAATAATCGAGCAAAAACAATATTTACGGTAAATGGTCGATTTAACCAAAAAATTATACAAATAAAGTCGAACCCGCGCATTAGAATATCGGTTAAAAGAATATCCCGCTTAATGTAATACGTTTTCAATGTACCAAACCGTTGTAATATATTTTTTTGATCCGGGATAAGGAAATATCCCTCTTATTACAATATGTTTTCTCGGTAAACGGGCTATTCCATTAAGCTTTATTGACTGTAGTACAGTAATGAAAAATATTTGAATGGGTACCAATCTAAATAACATATTGAGATTTATATTTAAAGCAAAAATTTTCTGTCCTGGTCCGCCCGTTACTCAGACATAAAGTTCGTTACTGAGATAAAGAGTAATAGCAAAATTTAAAATTTTGCGAGAAATTGATCACTCAATTTTACCACCTACATCCATTTACAAATTGTGTAAGAGATGTTTCCATTACGCAAAGCTGCTAAATAATGTGTTTTGTAATAAAACTTGCTCTGAAATGTTATTATTATTAATTTTTTTTGCTGTAAAATTGTATTTAAAAAAAAAAAAAAAAAAGCTGGAACATTTTTATTTTTTTTAGCTAGGGGGCAAAGTGAAATATAGTATTTTTCTATTAAAATATTTTCTATTCGCTTGTGGAAAATAGTTTCAGTTAAATGATTGAGACAATAAAAAAGAATGAATGAATAAATAAAGAGAAAATAAAACAGTAAACGAGGAATGAATGAATTCATTAATATTATGAGGCAAAGTAAATGGGTGAATAAAAGTAGTGAGATAAAAAAATAAATAAATTCATTTATTTTTTATTCCTTCCCATCTATTTCACTTTGCTTTACCGTTTCCAACATAATCAGATAATTTCGTGCCATCAGAAGGAATAACTTTCACCAACGCGCTTCAAATAATATTGTTTATTTTACAAAAATATTCAAAAAAAAAAAAAAAAAGATATCAGTTTAACAAAGTTCCTATTAGAAGAGACAATCAAAGTCATACACACCTTTTTACAGAAATATTACTTAAAATGAAAATTGTCGGTGCTCATAGGTTCGTATGATTGCACGCCATATAAAAGATCTCTTGTGTATTTGGTTTGACTTTGAACTTCCACGGTAAAATTAAATTCATACTGCAGTTGAAGAGAGCCCAAATACTTTCATTTGAAGGAAACTGGAGTATTAAACATTATTTTTGCCATTAACATCCGAAAATTAATTGTGGCACATGAAAGACTGGTGGCCATATTGAACTATCACACAAGTTTTGCGAAAAGCTAAGGTATCTTATGCAGCTGCATTGGAATGAATGATTTTGAACCCCAAAGGTTTAAACTTAGCGTTTTTTCTTTTTTTCATCCTATTTTTTAAAATTTCGTTTTCGTATTTCAAGCTTATTATTCTTTCTTCTTGTGGAAGAAAGATTTTCACATACTTCTATTTATGACTAGTAGTTTGATTAAATTCCATTTTTAAGAGGGGAAGTGGGATCTTCTTCGTTCATATCGTAATACGTATTTTAATCTAATTCTTCGGCGAAGATGAGGTAAATCTTCGTTAAGCAAATGAGATTGCTAAGAGTGGTGAGCAGTAGCGAGCAGGGGGCGGAGTAATCTGGTATGTTTAAAAAAGTAGATTCTAAACTACAAATAGATACAGCAAAATAAAGAAATGGACAAATGCTGATCTCCTTGTCTAGTATTCCGAGAAGTATGATACGGATGGGGAGGTCCTGGGTTCGCATCTCGGCTCGGGCATGGATGTGCTTTCTTTCTCCTGCCCTTGTCCTTTCTTCGTGTGAATGTGTTGTTGTGCTGTGAGTGGTTGCGTCCTATAAAAGGATCCTTGTGGCATGTGCGTGGAAGGCGGACTTCACACCAAATTAAGAACAGTTTAGAAGAAAAGTGAATCAGCGCACCTAATTTTCCACTCTGCCTGTCACAAGACAACAACAACAACAACAAATGAACAAATAAAAAAATTTGAAAAACAATACAATAAATAAATAAATATATAAATAGAAACGTCTTTGTAACCAGTACTCAAAGACATTTCTCTTTCTCTAGGCATGCGAAAGTGAAGACTTAAGGCAATAATCCTGATCGATATAACAGCTCGTAAGAATATGTTGTCATGAATAAAATATCTCGCTCGTGAATGGTTTTTCATATGACAGGGGTATAAACATGTTTTATTACTTTCTTTTCGCATTTCATTCTGATGTGCAAATATTTATCTGAGAATGCCGAAAGTAATATTCATGGATGTCAAAAGCTAGAGCTTAGAAAAAAATGTATTTTTAAAAAAGGGCAGTTCACATGTTTGGGCAATTATCGCCTCTTCAATGTTTTCTCTGGTGCGTTAAATATTCATAAGGAACTTGTATGTTTGATTCTGTTACCAGAAAAGGCACAGGATCTTGTATAAGAAATTTATTTTTTATTTTTTAATAACTCTATGTTTCTGCTGTGATGTTAAAACTAATGTGGTCTGTTTAAACAAAGTAGTCATTAAAAATGGCTAGCATTTGCAGAAGAGATCTTCAATGATTGGATAGTAGGTCGGGAAAAGTGATAAAATCACATAATCTTACACCATTCACTAAATTTAATTATTACGTTTAGTTAACGCATGAAAACAAGTACGATAGGTAAAATGATATTTAACCATATTTTGCTAACATTTTTCAGAGAAACAATTGAAAATTAAAAGCAGAATATTTGTACCACTACACGAATGTTTGGTAATGAATGAAATGCATGCGAATGCTCTTAAAGAACCTGGATCCATTAAAATTTATATAGCTGAATTGTAGTTGCGTATAATTCTATACATTGTTTTTATGCCGACTTCAAAACTTATGTTTAAAAGTAGTTACGATGGTGTTCAAAGAAAAAAAAATAGTTTTTACTTTTTAGAGCAATTTCCAACTGAAGTCGGTTCTATTTTTTCCAAAATTACTTTATTTTATTCTTTTTAGTGTAAATGTAAATGCACTTATGAAATAAGGTAATGTTTCCATTACGAAACTTCACCTAATTTTCTTAAGTAAATGCTCCAAAAAATAAACTGGAAAAAAACGAAAGAAACTATCAACGCGTCTAAAATTTTAAACGATTGACACTAAAAAATAATCTTTGTTATTCTCTGGTATTTATTTGTGTACTAGCTTAATCAAAGCCATTTAAATACCAACGGCTTTTCAAGTAATTTATATTTCAAAGCAATTCTAGTTTCTCGTTGTTCATAAGATTTTAACACATACTACGTACGTTGTCCGCTAATGAGTTTCATGTTTGATTTTGTTAAGCCTTCATTTAAAATTCTCATTATCATTATTATTACAGTTTCATATCAACAACGTTTTGTAACAATGGATTTCATATTTAATCATTTGGGACAAATCGCTTTAAATTCGACTACTTATTAATATTTCATACTTACTCCAGAGAAGCCTTGGTTCAAAATTTTCATCATGATTACTATTAATATTGCTGTTGCGAGGCAACAAACTTTTGCAACAATGGATTGAAAATTTAATCATTTAATGGGGAAATGACATGAAATTTACTGTTTTCCATAATAACTTTCATTTTAGTGAACAAATATCGTAATATGGGTACATGATACCTAAGTTACATCATCTCCTATCGATTAAAAAAAAATCGTCCAAATCGGTTCAGTAGATCAGATGTTATGTGTGAACAAAAAAAAAGTACTCGCTTTGAATTAATAACCTCCTCATTTGTTGAAGTCGGTTAAAAATGGATGAATATCATAATTTGAGCGCTACCCAGCATTTTTGACGCAAGAGTTCAAATTATAGAGTTGGTAAGAAATAGGGAGGATTGAAGAATGCGATGAGCGGATCAAATCTTTCACATTGTGCATATTTTAACAAATTAATGTTTGCACATATGTTGCATGGAATGTTTGAGGTTCTTTTTTCAGCCCAACATATACAACTTCTTTTTCGTTGCCTATTGAATACATGTAGGATTTGGTTTGCTGACGTGTCATTCGTGATCCGCTTCCTGTAGCTTCAAAAGACGAATTTTGGCTGCGCGTACAAACAATATCGAATACTCATCTTAAGAAGGCGCATCAAACAACCATGCACTATTATATACTTCCTGCTACAGCTCTCTATTTGTAAGCTTTCAGCATCAAACCAGAGGGCATTGCTCACACCAAACATGCGTGGTCGCTCTGAAACTTTACTACATTGCATAACATGTACTTTTCATTTGCTGCAAATTGCATTTCATTCGGGCTATTTCTTTATAGTGTTGCATTTAGAAAGAAGTAAAACATTTTTCTTTTCTTTTTCTTTTTTGTTGTGACCATGCATCTCATTGCAATTTATAACGTAAAACTAATGTTCTGATCATTTAATGCAGCATGACAGTCACAAACAAGCTTGCAGCTGCTTCTTAGCATACTAATTGGAAGTTCTGGTGCTGAGGCAGGATTCAACTCGCTTTTTTGCAGCCATGAAATAGGTGTACGTAACAGTTTTGCAGTTTCTTGCTTTAATAACGTTATTTTAATCTTTTATATATAGTTAGCATCAAGAAGTTTTGTTTTTAAATTTAGAAAATGTGGAATGAACGATTTAGTTGTTACCGTTAACTGACACAGTTTGCCTAGTGGAACATCTTCACCGGTTTTTCTTCAAAGCGATATTTGATGATTTACTAAGTTACAAAAGCAGCTGATAGGTGTAGGGAGACAGGTGCTTGGTGCTCTTATTATTCAAAGACACTGATACTTAGAGAGTTAACTATCATCTTTTTAAAAACTCAACACTTGGAAAAGGTGTCCCGGTTGACGTTAATGATTCAGTGGAAAAAGTTCTTATTCACACTTAAGTGCTTTTCTTTTTCTTTTTTAATGTGGATTTCGCTATCCGCCATTTCATTTAAGAAGTATACATCTAACGGTCATAGAAATTTATAATTGTTAATGATATAAAATCAATGTTAGTCTTCAGGAAAGTTGGTTTGCTTCGTTCCGGAAAGTAATTCTATTTATGTTACCAAAGCTATTTGAAGCTTGGAACGAAAGATTAAAGTAGTATTTGAGCACTTTTACTTTCCTCGTAATTTTTAACTACTGATGATAAAATTTTTGCTCCAAATATTCAGTAAAAAACTTCATTCATTGAAAACTTCTTGACGCCAATTAATGAAAAATCATTTTTGAAAGAAAAATTATTACAAGTTCAATAAGCGAAATCATACATGGAAATAAAAGAGAAAACCTTTCCCCTGATTAGTACAAAAGAAACGTGTTAAACTCCCCGATTAAATGAAAACGGGAAAACGAAAACTAAATTTAAGGCTCTTGATTTTATTCAAGTGAAGGGAGAATTTGTCTTTGTAGAAGAAGGATGTTAGAACAGAAATTCTCTTTTTCGCCTCTTGTTAAGCTCATTAAACAAACCGCCGTTAACTACAATTTTCTGAAGGTTGAAGGAAGTGAATAAATTATTAATCTTGCTCGAAAGCAATTTTTAATTAAAAAGCTTATATTACGTAATTATTAAAAACATTAACCCATTAATGCCTGACATTTTCTCTTCCAAAGATATTTTGTATACTGGTTACACACAGTGTTTAATGGATAGTTAAAATAATAAAAAAAATATTATGTAAAAAATAATTTTTTTTATTAAGGAAAGAAAAATCGTCCCTTAAAAGTTACGATAGACACCAGAGGGTACATACTTTTTTTACTAAAATGGTTTCCTGCCTACGACATAATATTTAAAAAGACATTTTATAAGAAGAAATAAAATCAGCAATTAACATAAACTGGGAAGCTGGGAATAATTTTGAAAACTTAGCTTTTTTTCTTGAGATTGTGAATGATGTCATTTTTGATAAAGATCATATTAAAACTGCTACAGAACACACTTTTCAATGGTTATGTGCTGTAATCTGTTAATAACGAATTGAAACAATACCAAAGTACTAATTGAGCACTACTATTTGGTTGAAATGTTCATTTTGAGGAAATTCAGAGCCTTTTTTGAACTGTCCCTAAAAAGGGACGCTAGGCATTAATGGGTTAATTACGTTCTAATTAAATCAGAAAATAAATTCCCGAATTTCATTTAATATTATATTAATGCGGAACCTTTTCTTTAACAGTTGTACATCAAGGTCCATCATGGAAGGATACAAGGGAAGAGAGGTAGGGGCAATCGCCCTTTACTTGAGAGACTCACCATCGGTAAGTTTTCAATGTTGAAGTTCAAAAAAGGTATTTTTAGTATGAGCGAAAAAAACTTCGCTCTCTTTGCTTTATAAGAGGATTTTTGCCTCCAACTCGACTACTTTCGTATTCCATGCTGATGAGAGCAGAATAAGCTCGAAACAACTGTCCATGGATCGAAATAGCCGAGTTGGTGGTGTATTGCATGTTTCTGCCTTAGCCCTTGCTTAGGGGCGGTTAACTTACTGCTTTATACATAGGTACATTGTTTTTAAGCAATTGAGCTTTAACTTCATATTTTGGGAATCTTTAGTTTTATATATGTTTAAATGTCGTGATTTCGTATTCGAAACAATCCTATTTTGCTTTTTAGACAAATTGTTCTTTTAGGTTTATAAACAAGGATGAAGCTCGAATTTTAATCATGTCAAAGACGTGTGTTTCGCGTTCTTTCTGCTAAATAAGGAAACAAAAGAAAGTAGATATTGTTTCAATTAATTATTACTGACCCAAGCAACGCAGGTATTTTTGCTAGTCTTTCATAATACTTGTAGAAACTTATATTTACTAACACCTATATTTGTTCACATAGAGCTTAATACCTAAATAGATAAATGGTTTAAAGTTTTTATAACAATTTTGCAAATTTTAACTTTTAGATAGCAATGTTAAAACTTATTTTTTAAATAGTTTTTAATTATTTACTTCAAAATTATCAAAAATAAATCTATATATATAAAGATGACGGTGTTTGTATGTTTGTAACCGCTGGCCAGAAGCCCCCACAGCACCTACAGACCTGAAACTTGGCTCAAAAATTCGAACGTATCCCAGTAAAATGCACCTCGAAAGCCAAATTTTAAATTTCGAATTAGTTATTTTTAAATTAATTAATTAGTCTCATTTTTGGTGTATCCGCCATAATTGAGGTAGGAAAACCTTCCCCCACCCCAAAACATTATATATCGCTGGAAAGGGTTTTTTTCTGAAAAAGAAAAGTTTTAGCACGTTTCTGTCCGTTAATTACGACAGGAGATATTCATTAATCAAATTTAGCCGATTTTCAAGGCATAACTCCTGTACGCAGAACCTAAACACTAGATCCATTTTCCAGATCAGCTGCTCTTTTGTCCCTGAAGTTACTTTGTGGTTTAAATTTGCGTATAGATTTAAGCCTTGAAAATTTATTCAATTTGAATGATTAATATCTCCTATTTCTTTCTTAATTTTCTGTCTTTTTGATTTATTTGGCGAATTGACTTAAACTTTAACATGACTTTAAGTGGAATTTAAAAGATGGAGCGCATTTGAGCTAAAGGATATAATAATGTTTCGTCAGAGGGGATTGGACATTGGAGTGAATTTAAATTTATTCAGTTGACTTCCTCAAAATTCGGTGTTACCGAAAAGGTCAGAATGGAACTATTATTGTTAAAAAAATAGTGATGGCTATTCTTCGTATTTGGCGTCGTAAAGTTTGGCCACAATCGAAAAATTTACCAAACCTCCCAGCCTGTCAAACAATAATTTCTTCAAATCAAAGAAAAAGAAAGCGCTCTGGGAAGGAACAGTAGTTGTTTGCAGTCTAAAGAGTACTTTATTGCATGTTTAAAACATGCATTTAATGCCACCATCACTACATTTTTAACAATAATAGTTCCATTCTGACATTTTCGGTAACACCGCTATTCAGTTACTATTCGAATTTGGCGTCGTAAAGTTTGGCAACAATCGAGAAAATTACCAAACCTCCCAGCCAGTGAAATCTTGCTTATTTGAGGGTCACTGTTAGATTGTAATCACTTCAAAGAGATGGTGTGAAAGACATTATATCTTTTGCCTTTTGATGCTCACATTAACATCATGGAAGAATGGTTGTGGCTGAGCTACCTGACACAATCGGTTCCCTATGTTAATAAATTTAAATTTAGCGACCAATTTTACATTGAAATTACGGTTAAATCGGCG
Organism: Uloborus plumipes; assembly: GCA_038373865.1. Lineage (NCBI taxonomy): Eukaryota > Metazoa > Arthropoda > Arachnida > Araneae > Uloboridae > Uloborus > Uloborus plumipes. The sequence goes on along the minus strand of JAXGGA010009935.1, from coordinate 22,147 downwards.
AATTATATTGAATTTCAAGGGCAATATTGCTGTGTTCGTTGAGAGTTTTCGAAAATCTTAGCACTACAGTTGTTTCAAAAGTTCCATTGAAACGTAAAAATTTCGCTAAAAATAAATAAGTTCGTCACACGCACACGAAAAGAAGAAAAGTCTTAAGAGTGAGTTAAACTTTATTTAGTTAACTTCCTTTACATTTATTGCACGGGCATCGCCGTGCGGGTACTGCTAGTAAATAAATAAATAAAAAAAATAAAGTTTTTTTTTTTGAAAGTTCATTATAAAAGTATTATCTGGTCTTGTTAACCTAACTACTCCAAGTTGTGCTTTTAAACTTTGCACGAAGTTCATACTTCATGAAATATGCACCAAGACACAAATGTTCGTCGGTAATGAGCATTCATCTTTTTGTTTTGTGTTGAACTTGGGAGTTAATGAGTTCCGAAAATATGTTGTTTATCTCCTAATGAAAGAAATCCGTAGGCGTATCTGCAAGGAAAGGCCATTCAAAAACCGTGCTTAATATTCATGGAATCAAGGCGTCGTTTGTAGAATATTTTCCCCTAATTAATAGATTGTTTAAAGCTGCGAAGAGTTTCTAGAAATCTGGGAAGCGGAAATGCGTAATAATTAAAAATGTGCTAATTAAACGGTGATATTCTTATTTTAAGTGTCTGGACGTAGATGTCTGCTTTTTGTTATTCTAATTAAAGGATTAGGGATGTGTTTGTTTTGCCCTCATATAAGTTTACGGATCAAATAACTTCCTTTAAAGTTCATTCCTTTAACTTAAAGTATATACGTACACACAAAAATTCAATGTTTTGCTCATAACGATAAAGAGCTGTATTCATTCAACTGATTTGCATAATTTTATTCAACGTTTGCTTAGTAACTTTACATAATGGAATGAGTGCTGATTCGAGATATGGTAGGGATAACTGCGCTATAAATTGGGATACAACAATTTAGCACAAGCGAAGTTGAAATGTAGTTGTTTGGGCTGTTCATCTCTACTAATAATAAAGCTGAAGGTGGGTCTGTCTTTCCTTCTTTCTTTCTGTCTGTCTGTTACGCGCGTAGCGCCAAAACCGTTCGGTCGATTTTCATGCCACTTGGCACAAAATTAGTTTGTAGCATGTAGTTTTGCACCTTGAAGCGATTTTTCGAAAATTCCATTTCGTTCTTTTTCTATTCGAATTCTTAGAGGAAATTCGATAAAATAGGGAAGAAATATTCCATACACATTTTTAAGTCTTATGTCATTCGAAAGCTTGAAATTTTCTGCACAAAATGAAGTTTTTTCGAAGTTTCTACGATTATCAGGAGAGCTGTAACAACTGTTTTTAGAATCCCGGAATTCAAGGCTTACCTTCAGTAAAGCAAGCCAAACGATTCTAAAATGGTTTTGCTCGAGAATAAAATTTGTTTGAAAAGAAACATGAAATGAATTATTTTATCAACGGAAATCAACTTTTCATGTTGTTACCATGGTTATGTGTTCATACCTATTTTTGTTTCGTTCTTTTTCCAACGTTGCCAGACGTAGTATTTTTGATACTACGGTAATATTTTCTCGGTCCAAATAAGGAGCGTAGTATTTTTCCGGCAACCCTGTTTCCAACATTCTAATGACTTAATTAAAAGATTTGGCGGATTTTATTTTTTAATTTTAATAGATTTCGCATTTCAGCAACATTGATTTTGGCAACGTTTGGAAACAGTAGTATTTTGTAATATTTTTTTTAGAGGAGGCGTAGTATTTTTTTGTTTCAATTCTCTGGCAACCCTGTCTTTTTCCAACGCCTCCTAAATACTAAATGCCTAACATTTGCTTCGCTACCGTCGAGATGGGTTCAACTTTAAATGCCACCTTACGGCAATCCGATAATGTCGTTGTTATTTTTTGATTGGTTAATTTTTAAATTTAAATTCAGAAATGAACCAATCGTTGATTTTTTGAAGAACTCCGGTAGATGGCAGTGTATTGTGAACCAATTGCATTTTGCAGCTATGGGCGACGGATCCAAACAATATTCGAAAGAAATTTTTTGATTGGTTGCTTTTTAAATTTAAATTTAGAAATGAACCAATCATTGATTTCTCTATCTCGAAGAACTCTGGTAGATGGCAGTGTATCCTGAACCAAGGATGAAATTTTGCTCTGTGCTAAAAGCCAGAAAGTTACAGGCATTTAGTATTTAGGAGGCGTTGCTTTTTCCCGGTGGTGAAAACGCTTTGGGACCTTACTTGGCGCGTTTTTGCGTGTCTCGCGGAAGTGAAAGCTTTGAGAGAAACTACGCAAAATAGCCAGGGTTACCACGCTTGGCGCGCCTATCGCCCATTTAGCGAGAAAAGGGTACCTAAAGCACATATTAACCAAATATCGTATCAATTGCGTTATTGCATCGTTCGTTTTGTTTTTAAAGCAAGGAAATAAAACTTTCTTCTTCTTTTAAACTTTATAAGATTTCTGTTGGTTTCTGTGAGCAACAAAATTGTTCTTATTTTCTCTTTTGGCTTATTTTTGTGCATCTCCCCTTGGAGTTGCATTCGAATGTTCCAAGGGGGTGTTTTACCCCTTTTATGGAGTAAATCAGTGTTCATTTCACTGCAGACAAAAGTGATATGAATTGGCCCGACCACTTGGCAATATTTCGCCAAGCTTTTGGTTGTCAAGTAGTTGCCGCCAATTTGGCGAGATATCGCCACGTGAGCGAAAAAAATTGTTTTCTTTTTTATTTGGACTCAATTTGGCGCTATTGGCGATATTTTGCGAAAAATCCACTGAATGATGTTAAAATCGGCGATATTTAGGAGATTAGTCATTGTAAAACTTTTTTTTGCATTGTTTCGTGACAAACTAGGGATATAAATATTTGAACTGTTATCTTGCTCACTCCAAGCACTATTTTAGCACTTAAGGCATCTACTAAGAAATTTACACGTAAAATTAAGTAGCGTGGGGTCCATACCAGATTTTTATATCATACTTTGAAGGAATTATAGTTGAATTGCAACTAAAATGGAGCATTTTTTCTGCTATATCAATTATTTTACAAATGAAATTTTAATTTTATACCACGGGCAAAGCCGTGCGGGTACCGCTAGTGTTACTATAAATGTAAGACCATCGCATAAGCGTTATGTACTTTAAAGACAGACGAAGTTGAGTCATATTATCACTACTTTAAAAGAGAGCGTAAAAACGTAAACTTGATGCATATAAAGGTTAGCACTTGCGCTGTTATATAATACTGGTAAATAATGGGGATGTTTCCTTTAGTATAAAGTACTACTTTTAGTCACTATATTGATAGAACAAGCAATATAAAAAAAAAAAAACAAAAACAAAACAAGGGGTCAAAAAATACTTTCATTTTTGCAACAATTACTTTCAGCTAATTTTAAAAATGCTCGATTTCAAAATCAAAGCGAGGTCTTGTGTGACGTCATAAAGAAAAAAACTTTTTCCTGCAAAGCCAGGCAAATACATCAGTCATTTTGGATCTCTATTAACCCTAGCTCTGCAACAATGAAAAACTCGATCCAGAATGCCGGCTCATCCATTTTGTGTCCTTGCTAAGACACCATTGTTCACTTGGGAGGTCAGCAGCGAAAATGAAACAGCGACTGAGCGTCTCTTAAGATTACTTTTTAAGAAAGAAAATGAGTCAAAATTAAGAAAAAAAAATTACCCCATGTTTCCAACAGTGCTGTTTCAGAAAAAAATATTTTTGAAAAATGAGAAACAACCCACTTGGGAAGGATTTTTTAAAATAGACCTTTATGACTTAGTGGCGAAATAAAATTATACATACAAAGCAATAATAACCAGAAAATCACCATTTATGGACTTAGTCTCGCCTGAGGTACAAATAGTGCACAGTGAAATCATGCTTCGTTCGTTATCTAACCCAGATTTTTAGCAAGACTAACAGATTTTTACCTCCTAGTCCTGATCGATTAAAAGCTAATGGTCTGGGTCTATTATCGTTATCATCATCCCATAGTTGCTACTCATCTATATCTTCTTCTGAACTGGGGATATACTCACTACATTGCATGAGCGCCATACATTGCCATGTTGGGTTTTTATGTGCTAGATTTGGCGCAATAAAATAGTAAAAAAACAAATGCATAAAGTGCAATATACCTATAGATGCACATAGAATTAATAGCTCAGCCCTGCTATACCACTGTAGGTATATTGCATGAAATTCTGCCTTAGCCCTAGCTTTAAGGCGGTAACTTACTACTTAACACCCAAAATTTTCAGGAAACAAAAAAGAAAGAAAAAAAAAAACATGATTTTGAATTTTGACAACTCGAATTCAAATTATGTTTTCCGCAATGACGAATTGCAATAAAAAGGGACTATACGACGCTTGAGGTCCAAAAAAAAAAAACATACAGCAATTTTCATTGCTCTAAAAAAAATGAAATACTAACTCAAAAAATAAATTACGTGACTGAAAATAATGACAGAAGCGTGTGCAATGTGCGTAGCACACATTCCTTACTTTCGTGTTATGACTTGGAATTATACATAGCTAATTTTAAACCCTAATTTACAACCCTTAAACAATTTCGTACGCTCTAGTGGCCAAAAATCGAAATACAATTACTTCGTTCATCCACCGTACACTTTAAGGCTTTGCGAGACTCTTAAGTATTAAAACTGAATTACTCAACAATTAACCGTTATGCCATTCTCTTTCCGGAACAGCGATAATGGCGTAGATCTGTCACGTACAAGAAAAAATGTCTGCTTTTTCGCCCAATTTCTGGATGCTTTATTTCTCTACTCGTTAAGAGAATATTCATTCGCTATACAAAGTCAATAGATTGAATTCGTATTCCAGTGCACCATCTCAGAATTATACCTTATGGGATTGATTCCTCTGAAGTTCAACTAAATATATGCGTGGAATTAATAGCAACGGACGCCACATGCGCTGACATAATTTACTGCTAATCATCCAGTTTGACCATCCCGTAGCTTATCCGCGCTGGAGAAGAGTTAATTAATACGAAGACTCAGAGTGCTGCACCTGAAATATGTTCAAGGAATGTTTCTAAATTATGCTTAAAGATGAAATGATCGCAATGCATTGATGCATCCGAAATACGAGGAGTTAGGTATCTGCAATGACTTTTGAAAGACGTCACGTTCAATTTACATTCGATCATTAAAGCACTGAGAGGGAAAATGTCTGGGTTACTTGAAGAAAATTCAATTCTGAAATTTGTATGTGATTGTTGGATCATGAAATAATCAGCTTATGGTTATTAATTACATTGTGACATAATCTCGGTAAAGGAGAAGAGAGTATTATAAAAGAAGTAATAAACTCCTTAGCATCGATTACTAGCGTCATAATAAAAGTTAACTCATTTAAAATGTGTGCGAGTTTGTTGCCTATTTTAAAGCAAATTTTCAGTCACATATTTAACTTTGATACTTATTTTGTATGGTAGTGTATCTATTAAATCTTCGAATGTAAATAGATTGTGTGATATTGTTTCTTAGCCAACAGCGTTGACAAAACCTTTCCTTGTTTCGACGATACACATGTCTGCTACAAACTTTGATGGCATCTTGAATTTAAATTATGTGTTTCGTTATTACACTAATTGCATTAAGACTCAACTAGTTGGGCTTCTTGTTTACACAAATGGCTCTTATCCCAATCATTATTGCGAAAAATATATTTTGAATTCAAGACGTCTAAGTTCAAAGGAATGTTATTCACTGGATGTTGGATGTTGTGTACTTTATGCTGTTTTTGTCTTAAAAAAATGTGTTATGTCGAGAGGGTCGGGTATAAATAAAGTTGATTCGAGAGGACATGGATAGGGAGCGGAGTACTCCACAACCGCCACCACCCAGAAGGGGCACTCGTGCATTATGGACCTCAAAAAGAACAGGACATCAACTGCGCAGTAAAGTCAAAACAATAAGCAATAATGATTACTTAAAAAGGGAAAAGAAAATCGAAAGAAATACACAAAATAATAATAATAATAATAATAATAATAAAAGTGGAAGATTGTTCCTTTTTAAAAAGTTACAAGAAGCTCCCTAAAATTAAACGAAGCACTAGAAATAGTTAGCTAGAAGAGTGTTCTTTATCCATCCTGATCGGCTGATAAGAACGAGATACTTACGCATCAAAGGATTAGAGTGAGAGTATCAATGGCGATGATGACACGAAATGTGGTACTTTCGAGAGATTTTATTAATGAGAGAGAATCAAGGTGGAACTTGGTTACAGTGTAAGAAGTGTATGTAATACACCGCCAGCTCGGTTTTGCCATTCAGGGACTAAGTTTCGTTTCTGTTAGAACTCGTCAGTAGAGAATAGACAGTGACCGAGCTGGAGGCATAAACATCTTACAGAAGAAAAGAGTGTGCCAAAAATGGAAGCTAATCTAAAATTAGCACACCGACGAGAGACCACAGTAACGGTGAGTACAACTCGTAAATTAAAGGCAAAGCGTGGCTATTAAGCAGTAATTCATGGCCCCAAGCTAGGGTTAAGGCATAAATGCATGCAATACACCGATCATATCTGCCTCCAGCTCGGGTACTGCCTATGAGTTCTCCTAAGAACGATACTACAGTGTCTGGATGGCATAATCGAGCTGTCGGTGTATTGCATGTATTTCTGCCTCAGCTCTGACTTAGGGTTAGTACTTACGGCTGTAATATGTGTTTTTATCGGTTTAATACGAAAATGGCTACAGTTTATATTTTCCAATATTGTACCTTGACAGCCCACTAAATTTTTCACAAAATAGAAGAACGTAATATTTGTTCCTAAATTATTTGTTTAATTTTCTAACACTTTCCATGTAGATGATATTAAGACGCCCCCATCCTCCAGGGTTGTCATTAGTAACATCCCAATAACATTAAAACGTTATTATTCAGTTATTGCTTATTTGTATGTCCAACAAAATGATGATATAAAAGTTTTATAGCTTGAATATTTAGTCATATAACTTTACAGCAATTTCAGGACAATTTCCTGATTATTTGTGAAATATATATTCATTGAGAAACAATTTACAATCAGTGTTGGATATTTAGGCTCCCTACTTTTTACTGTCCAATAAACTGTTCAATATAACTGTCCAATAACATACAATGGTTAAACTTTAAATTTTCAAGAGTCAAATTCCCTGAATCCCTCCACTTTTTAGCTTAGTAATTTTTTCACTAATATTTCAAGCTTTTGTCGTATTTATATATTCAAAAAATGTAAAAATCTTTCCAAAATTAAGTCAGCACGTACATGTGGTTAACGCAAACTAATACTTTTACTATTCTAAAACAAAACTCGGTCTACAAGATTTCCCCTAAATATCTTATACCCGTTACCTACCTATCCATGTCTGCACAATCTTTGCAGATTCATAAATTATTCTGAACCTTTAACAGATAAAGTTACCAGCCATTTATTTAATGAGTATCGGAAGGAGCCATTTGTGGGAGAGTTTCCGAGCCAACTTTTCTCCAACTCTCATAAAGAGTTCGCCGTTTGCATTAAATCACGAGCACTAAAAAATTTAACTCCAATTTTGGAAACCATAACCTCCCTTTTTCCTCATAAACAAGAGCATAACCGTATTTTATTCAATAAATATATCTGCAGAAGTAGTCTTAAAATTTTAATTCTGAAGTGCTTTCGAACTGTTTTTTTGCTGAGGTAGTCTCAGTAAAACTTCAAAAGGATTTAGTTTGCTTCTCGTTTTCCTGTCTATTACAGAAATAATAGAATGAATAAATAATAATCAAAAGGTATTTTTACATTTTACACGTTTGGCCTACTTTCCCGTAAAAATATAAGCAAGAAGTTAAACACGGAACTTAACCGAGCCTACTTTCCTGTATGCTAAAATCGATTTTCTAATATCTAATCAATCTTCATCAAGAGCTTTTTTCAACGAACTTTTTTGAAACATATCCGGGTTATTAAGTTCTCGATCTATATTTGGATGATTCTACCAAAATGGGCAAATTTGTGTTCCATACTGATTACTCTTTTTGTTTTTAATTAAAAAAACTCTTTTGGGAATATTTTTATGCGTCTTTTGTTCTATAATTCTGACGATTAACAATGGCAATAATTAATTATTATTCACTTAAAAATGAAATATTACATGTCATCCACATGCCTCGTCCCATAGGCACAATTTTCACAATCTATGGGATCTAGATTAAAAAAAAAAGTAATTTTTTTTATCAAGATTTTTTTATTTTTGAATGTGTATGTGCGCAATATGTAAATCACAAAAAAAAGCAAAATAATGTCTCTATAAAAATTAATCTCAACTTTGTCCCAGCGATTATCTGTCATTCACATGTCTAAAAAGTATAGACATTTTTCTCTGAAATGTTTTATTTTAAAATCTAGCAACAGATCTTGAAATGAAGCATGGAACTTTGTTATTTCTGACTGAGGGTTAATTTTGCTGTTCTGCAATTACTTTTTGATTAAAAGCAAGCTAAACTCAACTTTCAAGGCAAGTGTTTTTCATCTTTGTCATTAACATGCCCTGCAAAATGCAAGTAACATGTACATAAAAATAAATTTTGATGATGAATAGTTCTAAAGCTTACATTTGTGGGCTCTTATTCGAAGTTAAGCCGAAAAATATTCAGATATGACTTTTTGAGAACATATTACTTAAGTGTTTTGTCATTCACATGCCTATTTTTTATGTCATTCACATGCCCCAATTTAAAGCTCCAACCTAAAGTAAGCCCTAGCTCCAACACAATATTATATAATAACTATGACAATACAATGTTTAAAAATCATGTCTAACAGTTTACAGGTTAAAAAATTTCATTAATATAGAAAATTGTGTTATTCACGTATCTATTGTGTTATTAACATACCCATTGTATCATCCACATGTCCCTTTTATCATTCACATGCCTTCAAAAAACATAAAAATGCAAAAATACAATAAAATACAAACATTTATGCTCTGCTGATATTTTGTTTTAACTATGTAAATTATAAAGTACTTTCCTGATTTTTTTCAGATTTTTAACTTCAAATACTTTTTTTCAAATCTACATACTAGAAATTTTCCCGTAATTGTAGAATCACATATTTGCAATTCATTTTCCCATAGGCACTGATTTTAAGTTTTTTTAATACGCTTTTACTAGTTTGACATGTGGGTTTGTTTGTATGTATGTAACTCTAAATAAAAGCTAAAATTCACGTTCTTTATAAAAATCAAAGTAATATATTTAATACAATTATTAATACTGAAGGTTAAACTGTATTGCATGCTGTATTACATGTAGTAGAAGTGATTCAGTTGTTGGTATGTAACTTAATAAAAAATAAAATTCACGTTCTTAGCAAATATAAAAATAATATATTTAATACTATATTATTTACACTAAAGGCTAAACTATGTTTCATTTTGATGTATTATAAGTGCATATTAGTTTTATTAATTCCAAAAGCGCATTTTTTAGTTTTTTAAACTATAATTTAATTATTATTCTACTTTATTATCCCCACAATGTTGATGTATTATTAGTGTTTCAGTTGTTTGTGGGTATCTAACTCTGAATAAAAGATAAAATTTACGTTCTTGGCAAATTGCATGTAAAAGAGTATTTTTTAGTTTTTTTGAAACTAATTTAAGGATTATTTGAATTATTAAAAACTGAGCGGAAAGTTACTCAAAAGAAAAAGTGAAATATGGAAATGAAATATCAACAAACAAGAAAAAGTTAATTTAATTTTGATTCTTCTTTTAAAAGTTATCATGGGGTAATGTTAAGGTTTGGTAGGTAGGTTGAAATTTCATAGTGGACTGTAGCAATATATTTATTCAGTGAAGTAAACTAAATACGAACTCTTCACTTAAGTAGATAAAATGAAACTCTTGACTTTTTATAAAAACAAACTTTTAATTACATAGTTAAGTAAAATGTAAAATAATATTCTCCGCCAACAATGGGAGAGAAAAACAACGCTCGCCTTCCATCAAATATTTAAACTGTTCTATGTTTTTTCTTTTTTTGTTGCCATTGCAAAAAACAATTGATAGCGCAGACGATAAATGAATCAAATAACACAAAGAACTATGAACATCGCAGACGATTTATAAATTCGCAACAGGTAGAAAGAAAGAGATAGACAGAACCTCCAGACCCATTTTCCCCAGCTCAAACCTTACTTTCCAATTTTTAATTGTTTGATATTTATCTAATTATTTTATTACTTTCTAATTATTTTTTTTTTGCACTTAGAGATATTTTTACGATACAGTAAGACACCTTTTATGTATTTACTCATTAAAATTTTTTTTTTTAACAGGAACGTTGCCTACTCGCGGCATCAACAATTTAATCACGTTCCTCGAAGCAACTCTGAAATTCGACCTTCTAGTTTTGAGGCGAATGCTTTACTTTTGGGCTACGCATGGAATTGAGAGAGAACACACAATTAGAAATGTCACTTCGGATCAATATTTCACTCGTACTTTTTAACTTAGTTTAGAATAAGGCTGCAAACTGCTTATCTACGTGGGTTTTCAAAGGTGTTATCAAAATTTATTAACTGTTAAAAAGAAAAAAAAAATTCGTCGGTAATAGTGGTACACCACAAAAATTTGCAAAAAACGTAAGTTTTTTACTTTAATAAATTTTTATTGAATTTATTTTATGCATTTTATGTTAAATTTTTAGTTATGCAAATGTTTGAGTAATCTCGAAATTTTATATAATTAAAAAAATAAAACAAAATCAGAATTCTTAAAATCTAAATTTATTGTTCTAACACTTGCCACAAAGAGGACTAACATAGCTAGTGTACAATGGGGATATAAACGATATAACCAAAAACTGACAAGCCACAAAATATTTCGAAGAAAACTTCTCGAGAATAAATTGTGAACGATTAATTTATGCAACAAAAACAGTCAATGATCATTACATAGAAAATGTTTTGCGCGTACTGTAGTGTTTGAAAGTGGATCAATTAAAAGTAACACTGAGAAAAACCTTAAGTTTCTCACAAATGCGGCTTTTTTTTGAGCAATGACAAATTGATATATGTTTTTCGTTTGGACGTGGGTTGCTGGGTGGTTTCTGTTTCAGATTGGTACTCAGTCAACGTCTCGCTTCTGGTCGCTGTTAAGTGATATATCTTGATTTTAGAAATATTTCAATATGCTATTTTATAAATAGAAAGCAAAGGAAATGGTTCAGCTTTCAAATTTGGCCGAATTTTGAAATAAACAAAGAGTAAAACAATACATGTGCCGTTCATTCGAAAAGAAGTGTGGCTCCATATTCTCAAATTCGTATTTGTTTGCTAAATGTTATCCCATTTAGATATATCTTTCAGTATAAAAGGAAAACAAAAGCACTTTTCAAAAGATAAATATCTAATGACTGACAAGAGTCTAACACTTGTATTTTTCCCCAAGAGAAATTGACAAAGCACTTTACATCATTAAGCACATCAAAATTATTTAGAAGGAGTTAACACTACTTTTACAATGAACGACACATATTCTAATGATATATAAAAAGAAATAAGCGTGCGCAGCTAAGAACTAAATATAATTATTATTAAGTACGAGTAAAGTTAAAACATAAATAACTTGTTTAAAATTCATCATCTGGACGTTAATTGAAAATCGATACGTTAATGGATGTTAATCAATCGACGAAAAATGTAAAACATTTTTCAGAATTAGGAGATACGTTCGGTTATGTCTAAATTAATTGCGTGCACTTTGAGATAGTTACTTTGATGAGAGTTAACAAGCTTAACGAAAATGTTTTATGAGCACGGAAAATATTTAATGAGATAATTAGAATTAGTATTTAATATTAGTTCAACCCAGTGCAATTACAAAAGGAAAGAATTATTATCATCAATTGACTTATTTCAGAAACTATCTTAATCAGAATTAGCTACGGTAGTGTTATCATTATCGATTAACTTATTATAGCAACTATCTTAACCAGAATTAGCTACGGTATTATTCTTACAAGTTTTTACTGCAAGTTTAAATTGATAGTTAAACAGAAATTGTGTATAAAATTACTTTTAAATGCAATGCTAACTTAAAATTACAGCTTATTTTATGCTAAGGAGCTATCCATAAAAATGTCTCGTTTTTTTTCAAATATTTTGGACACCCATCCTCTTTTTTTGGCAATAAAAGTGTTGCACCCCCCCCCCCAGCTCTAACTCCACTACACTACACTGCAACGTTTCTTGACAAAAACATCGTGACGTCAGCGTGACGTTTGCGTGACGTTAGCCTCAAAAACGAGCTAGATAAAACGTCACAGCCTACTTAGCGAATTAGAGGAGATCGCTGACTGCTTGTGAGCTCTTATTGGCTCCGCCAGTGTCAAGTTAAGTTGCTGTCTAGTATAGTCACTTGTTTCACTTTGTTTTATCAATAACTTTTTCTGACTTCAGAGTTTTTTTTTTTTTTTATTTGGTTGATGGAGGTGATATGACGTATGTACACTAACTGATCTCAATTCACTTTGATAACTCTTTCTTCAAAGATTTTACCAATTATGTATTACCTTTTCTAGTTTTAGGTTATTCGTTTACGGCTTAAAGTAGCAACCGGGCAACGATTGACAAATAATGTTTTAGTGGACATATTTTTATTGAATCGTCTTGTGCATTGATTGGGGCTGCTGCTAATTTGCCCTTTTTCCGCAAGCCTGGATGGATTCACATCGAACGGTGAAGGTAAAAGCTTGAGTCATTGGTTGAGTTATTTAGCTTTTTACCCAAGCTTCTGTAGCTGCCATTGTGAAGGTAACTTCAGCTCTAATGACAGCTTTATTAATTTCAGTTTTGAAATGATGATAACTAATAAGCGTGAGCTACAGTCGATGGTTGCCGCTTTGAGCTATTTCGTATTTTCTTGTAATTGGTAAACTATTTTGTTGAAATTAACTCATATGGAAAATTAGACGTTGATGAAATAAACCAAGAAATCTTCAGTTTTAATTCAGTTGGTGTTTTTTTTTTTTTTTTTTGCAATTATTGTTTGCACGACAGAAGGTAACAAAGTGCAGTTTCAGAAGACAATGTTACGTTAGTGATTAACGCGAACAGAATTTCAAAATTGATATATAGATTTCTTACTTGCATAGTTTTCTGGAGTATAATAGGAGGTTTACCAAAAAAAAAAAAAAAAAAAAAGAGGTTGAAAAAAAAAATCCTGCAGATTTACTTGTAAGGAAATATAATTAATATTAGCTCCTTGGCAAAATCAATTTTTATTCCAATTTGCATGCATTGATAACTGGGATGAAAAAAAATCTTTAATTTAAACTTAAAGTACAGAAAGCAAAGAAAAGCCAGACTCTAGTCTAACAAATATTTTCGAGCTAATAAGCTCCTAAATCCATTCTGAAAGTTTTCGTGGCACTTCACGACATTTTTTTTTACTTTTAGCTAATACCACTTCGAATATTTATAAAGAAAAGGCAGACACTTCTACTGTAATCCTCAAAATACCATCAATGTATTTTTGAAACCGAAAATGTCACTGAAACTATTTTTAAAAGTTTGACCTGCTTGAAATTGATGGGTTAAGCTGTCAAACTTAAAGATCCTTAGCAAAATTTTCTCAAAATATAAGCTGTAGCAGCTTAGCAAACTCCAATCATAGAAATTATGTGCTGCGATAACCACTTTTCCCTTAAAGCTATGGGAGAACTTCTTGTATCGAGTGGGGGAAACTTAAATTTTGTCTCTTTCTGCACATTTCCCCTCGCCATTCTCTGTTTAAGCTTGTTTTATTTTTAGTATAAGTCCTTCCACCAATCATCAAGGAGAGTATCTTGGTGACCTGAAATCTGTTATTGGTCTGAGCACACAGCTCTTTCTATTCATCAGGTCAGTAGGGCGCAGCGAAGGGGAGATAGGTACAACACCCCATAGACTTTGGTTTAAACATTGTTGAAAATATAATAGTCTTTTACTCGAAAAAATATTATTTTGATCACCCCCCTCCCCAAGAACATTCTGGCTGCGTTAGTGCTTTGGGTGTGTAAATCCAATCATGTTTACGTATCGTCCTCCTAATAGTACCGAAATCAGATCGTTGAGAACGAATGCGCGCACTTAGAAAGTCATGCTCGTTCTAGCGTTGGGTGCATAAACAACGTCAGTCACTGGACTCATGTCGTTTCTGAGCTCAACGTTCAGAAGGGAGGCCCCGTAACTTAGGAACTACTAGCCAGATTGACGCGATTTTTGCTGTCAGCACGCATCTTGCATTCCAGAGCTTGTTTCCATAAGAAACAATTTTTTGAATTTTTTTGACTGATGTGGTTTTTGCTCTCACCGATTTAATTGTAAAAGCGAAAATAATGTGTGCGAAAAATTATATTTACACATTGTAAAGTAATTTTTTACAGAAATAAGTGACGAAGAAACTTACGAATATTTCTACCTTCCATTTTAAGAAAGATATATACTCGTTACATATTCATTTTTATACCTCCTGTATAAATTAATAATGAAGCTCAAAAAGAAAATTTGATTGATCTTTAACATTATATCTTTACTTGTCAAGATCGCTAATGATTAATAAATTATTAATATTGTAAGTTTGACCGTCATCTAAGTTTATTTTTTCCCCTATTTATGCAGACAAATTATTATTCTTACTTCTTTAGTCGTGATCAAAGATTTTGGCTAAAGTAAATGAAGAAATGAAGTCCTTAAAAGAAGGAATTGGCATAGTTGGAATTTCAGTTCATAAATTGAAGAGGAAATTGTTATAGGCGAAGAATTCCACAAGTACTATTTCTCAGACTTAGGAGTAATGCTCTATAAAGGACGTAGAAGGGGAAAACATCAAGTTTTATTTTAGATAGCTGCTCAACTTTAAACTCTTTACCCCTACAACTTACTGGAATAAAAATAAGATACTTACCTGTGCGAAACACACTAAAAAAATCGAAAGAAAGGTAAAAAGACAAAACAGCAGTATGAATTGCAGATAAGTTTTTTTTAGTTGCATAAAGTTTTTTAGTTGCATTCTCAATGCAAAACCGGAGGTTCCTGTAATTCTGGCATTTGAAATCTATACCTGATTTGTACACTGCCAACAATGTTTATAAACATAAAATATATATTTAGGTTTTATTAAATTATTTAATTCCTCAAAAAAAAAAAAAAAAAAAGAGCAGCTGAATGAATTTACTTCTCAAAACCTCTGAAATAAAAAGTTTATTAAATTGTTTGTCTCAAAAATAAATGAACAGATGAAATAAAATAAAAAATAATATTTAAAAACTAACTTGTGTAACATTGCATCTGCATTTATTTGATGAAATTAGTTTTGGGAAATTCCATTTAAATGACTCATGTAGTCAAATTATCAAAATGTAACGCTGCCACCGATCTATACAGGCATGCATAAACTGTCATGTTATAAATGAAATTACTGCAATTAGTAAAACTTTTAACCACAGTAAAATAATGAACATTTTAAATACAAAAATATCTGTAAGCTCTTTCCTTCGTTCGATTGTTACAACTTTATCAAAACCTCTGAATCTCAAAATTTCCTTATCTCGAATATTTCTTCCGTCCCATAAAATTTGAGATAGGCAGTTTCAACTGTATTTCAGACAGAAATTATCCTATGTTGCCTTGACTGCATACCATGCGGCTATAGGTACAATAAAAAATTCCTTATAGTTCTATAATATTTTGGCGTTTTGATACATTCTAAACTTTTATTTAACAATGTCACTCTGCCATTTTGATACATCTCTGTTTTTATGGTGATGGCTCTATTTTACTTCTGCAACATAAAATGGGATTTATGTGACTAGAATTTTGAAGTGAGTGAACAGTGGTTTCATATTTTTGTTTTTCTTTACTTAACTGTATTACATGTATAGGGCCGATTTTTGGATATTTTTACTTCAAAAACTTTTTCAGAAGGTAAAACATATTTTTGTAGTTGGGTATAAAAAAGAAATTTTTTTCTTGTTGTCAATATGACAAACAGAACACATAAAATAAATATTTGTTCTTTTAATAAATGAAAGATAAAAGTAATAAAAACATAAGCTGCAAAATGATTCAGCCAAAATTCCCTGTTTGTAAATAAATCCATTTGACAGCATATAAAGTGATGAGGTTCAAAATATTGTGGAGGTTTGCTTATGAAATGGATTAGGAGTTTCTTGTGATACTGAAACACGTATCTGCACCCCTTTTTCTCCTTTAACACGCAACTTCATTTATTATTATTTCTACAGAAAAAGTACACATCACTATTTGTATTTGTTCTTTTATATATATTTGTCTGAAATAAATAATTATGATATACAGATTTTTTTTTTCACGGTTTTTGTATTACCTTTGTATTGGTAGATAAAATTATGGAATCATTTGATGCATTTTCAAATCACATATTTGAAAATAATGTTAGTGATATGTGCACGAAACTCAAATAATACAGATTAGCATTCAATAGATAAGATTATCATCATAAACAATATGAACATTATTTTTACTCCATTTCTAAAAGAGTAAAATAGTTCGTGACTAAAAACACTTGGAAATATATATTTCAATGAAACATGTAATTGTGTTATAATGTATATTTCAGAGGAAAATTCTAAGAACTTTAAGATTTATGTTATTGTTTCCATCACAGCGAAATTGGAACAAAGTTAAGACAAGAGAAAGTAGAATATAACACTTTTTAACCTCACAGTCTAGAAGGAAAAAGTATTTTACAATTTCTCCAAGCGTAATGGTCATCAAAAACTCATTTCGGCTGCCTCAGCAGAAAATTGGGTTCTTCGAGGAGAAGCGAGGTTGGTGCGATCGTGAGAAAGGTAATAAGGGATAAAGTGTAATAATTCGTGAAAAGATGAATCGCTTCGTAGAAAGTGAAGTAAAAATTTTCAGTGCAAAGGGCAGATATCTTTTAGTTTTCAAGGACATTTTCTTTTTCTGAGAAATATATGAAAGTTTTCAACTTTGCTACATAAAAGTACTGATGAATGTCTCACATTAGTAAATGAAAAATAATACTAATATGAGAACACTAAAAAATGAATGTTGTTTTTACAGTATAATGCAGCTAACTTTAAAGTAATAAACTGTAAAAATTGCTAATTTTACAGTACTAAACTGTAAAATTGCCAAATTTAAAAGTTAATTACCGTACATTTTAGTTTTAAACTGGAACATCTGCTGCCAGTATTATACTGTTGTTTTTACAGTATAATACAGCTAAATTTTACGGCAATAAACTGTAAAATTACCAATTTTATAGTAAGAAACTGTAAAATTACAAAATTTAAAAGTTAATTACCGTACATTTTAGTTTTAAACTGGAACATCTGCTGCTAGTATTATACTGTTGTTTTTACAGTATAATACAGCTAAATTTTACGGCAATAAACTGTAAAATTACCAATTTTATAGTAAGAAACTGTAAAATTACAAAATTTAAAAGTTAATTACCGTACATTTTAGTTTTAAACTGGAACATCTGCTGCTAGTATTATACTGTTGTTTTTACAGTATAATACAGCTAAATTTTACGGCAATAAACTGTAAAATTACCAATTTTATAGTAAGAAACTGTAAAATTACAAAATTTAAAAGTTAATTACCGTACATTTTAGTTTTAAACTGGAACATCTGCTGCCAGTATTATACTGTTGTTTTTACAGTATAATACAGCTAAATTTTACGGCAATAAACTGTAAAATTACCAATTTTATAGTAAGAAACTGTAAAATTACAAAATTTAAAAGTTAATTACCGTACATTTTAGTTTTAAACTGGAACATCTGCTGCCAGTATTATACTGTTGTTTTTACAGTATAATACAGCTAAATTTTACGGCAATAAACTGTAAAATTACCAATTTTATAGTAAGAAACTGTAAAATTACAAAATTTAAAAGTTAATTACCGTACATTTTAGTTTTAAACTGGAACATCTGCTGCTAGTATTATACTGTTGTTTTTACAGTATAATACAGCTAAATTTTACGGCAATAAACTGTAAAATTACCAATTTTATAGTAAGAAACTGTAAAATTACAAAATTTAAAAGTTAATTACCGTACATTTTAGTTTTAAACTGGAACATCTGCTGCCAGTATTATACTGTTGTTTTTACAGTATAATACAGCTAAATTTTACGGCAATAAACTGTAAAATTACCAATTTTATAGTAAGAAACTGTAAAATTGCTAGTTTTACAGTTTATCACTGTGCATTTTAGTTTTAAATTAGAACCTCTGCTACCAGTATTATACTGTAAAAACAACTATTCTTTTTTTTTTTTGCAGGGAAGGAATCTTCTAAAAAGGGTTTCGTTATAAAGAATCAAAAAGTGAGCTGAAAATGGATTATGTTTAATTCAGTTAAAAAATGCAGTACAAAATAATTTGTACTGTCTTCCCCCCCTCACATTCTCCAGGAAAAAAATGTACTGATTTGAAATCGCTAAGAGAAAATAACAGTTTGGGAAAAATAATGTGATAAATTTTTGAAATCAGGCAAAAATAAATTGTTCTTCAATAGTCCAATGTTACAGCTGCTTTCTATATCTCATTGTGTCACAGGCAACCACTGTAATAACTTTTTGTACTGTTGTTGAGATAAATTTCGTGGGTACAGCTTTTTGACTGCATGAAAGAATTATTTTGTTTTTCATTTTTCTATATTATAGTAATTTATAGTTAGTACACTGCAAAAAATGAACTGTTGTTTTTACAGTACAATACTAACAGCCGAGGTTTCAATTAAAAACTGTAAAATGCACAGTAATAAATTAAAACTGGCAATATTACAGTTTTTTTACAATTTTGCAGTAAAATTTAACTATATTATAGTGTAAAAACAGCAGTATAATACTAGTAGCCAAGGTTCCAGTTTAAAAATGTAAAATGCATTGTAATAAACTGTTAAATTAGCAGTTTTACAGTTTATTACTGCAAAATTAGCAATATTACAGCTCAGTACTGTTAAGTTAGCAATTTCACAGTTCATTAGTGTGAAATTAGCAGTTTTCACAGTTTATTACTATAAAATTTGCTGTATTATACTGCAAAAACAACATTCATTTTTTTACAGTGTATGAGTGGTGATTTTGCCGTACAAAAGAGTTATACTCCATTTTAGGCCTAAATAGAGTTTACTTCTAACAAATTGATTAAAAGCAACTTTTTCTAACATTTCAAGTTAAATAACTAAACTATTACGGGTTTTTAAACAAAATTGTTAGGCTAATCGTTTTACTTTAACCAAAGTGAGTTAAGAAAAAAAAATTCACTTGATGCTTATTCCTCTTACATATTGGAGGAAAAGTTTTTTCGTTTAGGCTTAAAATCTCTGCTCTTGTGATTTAACTCGTTTTAAAGGATACGCACCAAACATATTAATTTTTCATAAGTTTAAAACTGTGTTGAAGTTTGAATCTATTCCATAACGTTAACGTAGGTGTAATCACGCATAATGTGTGTGGGTGGTATGTCAGGTCAGGGTCGTATTTAAAGGGTGGGTTTTTAGGGTTCAAACCCTCTCTGAATTTTTTCAAAACTAATACAAAAATGCTTTTCATAGTTTCTAGCTGAAAATTTTTTATTACTGCTGTTTTATTTTAATTTTCTTGTTTACTTTGAAAGTGCATTTGAAAAATGAAACTATCATTACTGAATAATTGTACAAATTAAGTGCTTTTTCTGAAGAATTTATTTTTATTATGGTTGTTGCAAACATAATTTCTTAAAAATACACCTTTCTATTCGAATTTTTAATAACACTTAAGAAAAAAAAAACACCAAAATTCTTCAAATTCGTAAGTACCACAAACTCTATATTTAGCACATCAAGTGTCCTTATGATAGAAATTTCAAAAGTACTCTTTTGAATACGCGTATATGAGTAAGCTTATCTAACCCAATTTTTTCTATCCTCGTTGAAAAGATAGTCATTTTTTTTAAACATTTCCATGTTAATATAATTCAACCGCGACGAGATGGCCGGTGTCAATCAAATGAGAAAACGAGTCCATTTCTTAAAATAGGTATTAAAATAGGTAGAATTTCTACCCATTCAAATTCCCCCATCAATTGTGAATTCCATTCCTCAATTTTCATCTGCATATCACCCCTTCCTAAAAATGGAAAATCCTGAAAAAAGGAGGAGTCATAGGCCATCTCTGCGAAGTTGAATTATATAACCTTTTAACATTTATTCTAACAAAAATCAACATTGACTTTATAGATTTCATGAATAGGTTTGGTAAAATCCTCCCCGAAACTAAGTTCTGGTTACGGCCCTGTGTCAGGTAGTGTTTTTTATGACTGAAGTAGGATTAAGACGCCTAAAATAGGTTTTAAACACATGTTAAGAGTAATGAGTAATCTGCCATGCAGTGTATTTTATGTCTGAAATAGGTATAGAACGTAAATTGGTGCTAAATATATGCTGGACAGTCTGTCAAACGCATTCAAGTTTATTTGTGAAGTTATTATTTTTTATGCGTTTGAGGGGGTATTAAGTGGGAAATTATAGGAACAGTGTTAACGATTTTCAATGAAACGCTGCTACAACTGCTCAGGAGCAACAGTGCACCTGATATAGAAATACCAATTAAATGTAAAACTGATAGTTTTTCTCGCTTTGTTTTATGAGATTTCTCTTCATTAATATTAAAATATATTTATCTCTTAATAACTATGATAAATTTCCCAAATAACAATATCAAAAGTACTACTTCACCGAAAAAAGGAGCATTTTTAAATTAAGTACCTCATTCCCTGATTTAATCTCTTTGAAGTGAATATGTAAAAAAAAATCCAGATAGTAAAAACTGCAAGAAAAGCAGAACATAGAAGGAACTACGACGATTTTCAGTTTCTGAGATTTTTTTATTTTTCTTTTGTTAATGAGCGAGTGGCAATTCATCATTTTTAGCTGTGGTGGAATTAGGGGCAGAAAAAATGTACCAGGAAAATTTTTTCAATTTCTTCGAATGCTTCCAGCTAAAAAGGCCTGAATGTATCTTAATGGCTCTGGATGAACTGTTTTAGGGATTTTTGCTAATTTCTTTCATTTTTTTTCTAGTTTCTTATAAAAAGGGAACTTTTTCCATCAATCTTTACCACTTGAAAAGTCTTTATTACCCGTATTAGTACCTCAAGCATAAAATGTTAGTGCTTTTTAAAAACGCAATATTGCTTATTATTTTTGAAAAACTACTACTAGTGAAAGTTTAATATTTCTGCATTTTTAGTGTGTCAGTTTTCTACAAAACCTTCTTGAAAACTTTTTCTTCTCATCTTTCTTCACCGGTGGGCTCAAATTTTGAATATGTGTAGATAAACCTGCCTGAAATAAAGATTTTGAAAGTCATTTTGAGCAATGTAAAAGGAGTAAAAGGAGGAGGAAAAAAAAGAAGCAAAAATAATTGCAGTACATAAGAAGTTTAAGGAGGCAAATATACCGCTCAGGTGGTGCCTCGAACTTTTGAGAGGGAGGAAGTTCACAATTTGCCGATTTAGTGTGTCAGTTTTCTACAAAACCTTCTTGAAAACTTTTTCTTCTCATCTTTCTTCACCGGTGGGCTCAAATTTTGAATATGTGTAGATAAACCTGCCTGAAAAAAGATTTTAAAAATCATTTTGAGCAATGTAAAAGGAGTAAAAGGAGGAGGAAAAGAAAGAAGCAAAAATAAGTGCAGTACATAAGAAGTTTAAAGAGGCAAATATACCGCTCAGGAGGAGTCCCGAACTTTTAAGAGGGAGGAAGTTCACAATTTGCCGATTTAACTCCTAGATTTTTCAGATTAATAAAATTCGGGTATTCACACATAAATACATCTAATGAAAAGAGACATTATGTCCCCAAGTTTGTTGAATAGTCAGATAAAACCTGTAGAAGTTCATCAAAAATTTTCCAGACATTTTGTGACAAGTTCTGAATCTATATTGGGGTTTAAATTTACGCGTGGTTTGAAGAGATTATTTTTTAGCTTTTCGTCCTTTTTAAGAACATATTACATTCAAAATCTTTGTTATTTAAAGAATTATTTATATATAAGAGGAGCTAAATCATTCAATTCCTTTT
>JAXGGA010009934.1:0-49179 GCA_038373865.1 Uloborus plumipes | reverse complement strand
TTACAAACATGAAGCAAAGTCAAAATTTTGAAGTACTTCGAAAAATGGAAATTAAAGAATTCATATTTATAAGCTAAATATGTTCAACAACTTACATAATATATTTACTTATTATATTCTACATACTGAAGTTGTGTTAAAGGAAACTCATATTCAACGCACAAAACTCAATAAGGTATGTTTCAATTTTTATTTAGTTACTGCTGCTCATGTGAATGACAAAAATAATGTTTTGTATGTAAATATATAATTATATAAGAATAACAACATTCAAAGATAAACTGAAATTCAAAACTATACTACTCCTTAAATATCAGTCAGCAAAATCGAATGTCATCGCTAAAAGAAGCATTTAATAAATGCAACTAATTAATACACTGCGATTCAAAAGCTTAGACAAAATGCAAATATATGAATAAAAATAAAACTATTCAACAAAATGCTTTCAAATTTCTACTGCAGGTACACAATATGGTCCCAAATACGTGTCTGGAGTTCTTAAAAATATAACTGGAACCAAATTTTAGACATTGCAAAAGACATTTTTTTTTCATTGTTGCAAAAGTATAGACAATAGTCAGATTTTATGCAAATATCCCTTGAAATGTGATTGGTGGAGGAAAGGCAAGACTCTATTATTCGAATATAAAAGGGCAGAGATTGCTGAATAAATAATCAAAATCTTAAAAGCTCTGTAGTTCTCGTGTACAGAAGACGAGAAAGTTTGGAAGCTGAAATTTGAAAACGAACCTACTTTATTAATTTTTTGTCTTTTAAATCGGCTCTAGTATGGTAGTACATTGTTTTTTACTTTGTGGAGAGCAAATTCAGACATGCTTATCGAGCAAAAAGGCCAAGAAAAATTATATTTCTTAAGGATGAAGGAATTGAAAAAACGGCTCGAACTGACAATTCTCCCCTTAATTCTACAAAACTTCAACTTGGGTCAAAAACAGCACGTGGCAGCATAAGTAGATGAACAACTGAATCAGAATGCATAAAAAAAACAAAGAATTGTGCCTGAGCCTTTTCGGACAGAGTGTCCCAATTAAGCCAGATTTTAATGTGAAAAGCAGCATATGTATCATCGTGACTATAAAATGAATGGTACTTTCTTTGATAAAAATTATTAAAATTGGGATGGCCTAGATGGATTACAATTCTTTTCGCGGGACTTGAGAAGTATCCAATGATCATATACTGTGCTGCTTTTACCATTAAAATCTGGGTTATTTGGGACACTCGGTCCGAAAAGACTCAGGCACAATTCTTTGTTTTTTTATGCATTCTGATTCAGTTGTTCATCTACTTATGCTGTCATGTGCTGTTTTTGACCCAAGTTGAAGTTTTGTAGGATTAAGGGCCGAATTGTTAGTTCGAGCCGTTATTTCAATTCCTTCATCCTTAAGAAATATACTTTTTCTTGGCCTTTTTGATCGATACGCATGTCTGAATTTGCTCTCCACAAAGTAAAAAATAATGTACTACCATACTAGAGCCGATTTAAAAGACAAAAAATTAATAAAGTAGGTTCATTTTCAAATTTTGGCTTCCAAACTTTCTAATCTCTGCCCTTTTATATTCGAATAATAGAGTCTTGCCTTTCCTCCACCAATCACATTTCAAGGGATATTTGCATAAAATCTGACTATTGTCTATACTTTTGCAACAATAAAAAAAATGTCTTTTGCCTTGTCCAAAATTTGGGTCCAGTTATATTTTTAGGAACTCCAGACACGTATTTGGGACCATATTGCGTACCTGCAGTAAAAATTTGAAAGCATTTCGTTGAATAGTTTTCTTTTTATTCATATATTTGCATTTTGTTTAAACTTTTGCATCGCAGTGTATAACCTAAACTTCAGCATTGTACGCAAAACTCGTATAGTGAAAAATAACATCAAGGACTAGAAGGTTTTGTCAGGTGTATCAGCATATTTATCGAAGAAATTACTGTAAATTTTAATACTTAAATTTAGTGTTTTTTCTTTTTCAAAAAAAAAAAAAAAAAAAGACGAAAGAAAGAAAGAAAGAAATACATTTAAAATAGTTAAAACTATAGGTTACTCTGTGACATATTTAAATATTTGAACAGTTTGATTTCAATATTGTACCAGAACCTCCTCTCAAAAGCGGGCTCTCAGTCCCGAAGAATTTTTTAAACACATTCAATTCAATTTTCGACTGAGTCAAGGTACTAAGGCCCATAAGAGTGGAACTAACTCATCCGGCATTTTGGTTCCAAAACTGTAGGCGTGGAACCACTGGTATCTGTATTCAAGTCGCATTGAAGAAAAGTGGAAGCTAAGCTTGAATTGCAGCAGCACAGATGATATTTGACTGTTTTTGTCTATATGACAAAAACATTTCATAAACTCAGGCTTAAAACAAGTGCAATATGAAAATAGACCCAATTTTATGAAACACTTCCCGATAAACTGTTTTTAAATTCGAGAAATAACTTATCTTATTAAATTTACCTAATATGGTGCTTTATCCAACTAATCATAAGTTATTTTACGCCAGAGCAGCCAGGTAAAATATTAATGTGTTTCAAATATCTGTAACAAGGATGGATTCAAGAATGTCTTGGAACCAAAATGTCAAATAAATTAGTCTGTCCTCTAAGAAGGTACACATTTCCATTCAGCCACCAATAGACTTCAAAAAATAAACTTGTTTTTACAGTATATTCATGGTCGCAGACGTTCCAGTTTAAAACTGTTAAAAGAACAGTAATAAACTGTAAAACTAGCTGCGTTACAGTTTGTTAGAATAAAATTAGCTTTATTATTCTGTAAAACAACAGTATAATATTGGCAAGCAGAAATTCCAGTTTAAAACTGTAAAATGCACAGTAATACGCTGTAAAACTAGCAATTTTACAGCTTACTAGTGTAAAATTAGCAATTTTAGTTTATTACTGTACTATAAAATTAGCTGTATTATACTGTAAATCAACATCTATTTTTCGCAGTGTAGCAGTACTTGAAGGAAGTCGAAAAACAACTGGAATTACATTAAAAGTTCAGAAAAAGTTAAACTTTTTTGCTCCGAATTTATATAATTTCAAACAAATTCATAGTTTAAGCCTTAATTGCAAAGAACACAATTTACACCGTTGTTAATCTCATGAAACTCATTTCAACATTTTTTTTAAATGTTGGTGCATTTTTGTAGTTTTGTTTTAGCATTAAACTCTTAACTCTCATTATCTTAAAATGAAATTACTTTCTAAACTAGTCATTCAAAAGAAACCGCAAAAATAGCTTTCCAGAAGCATTATGAATTTTTCATGTACATACATTCACAATTTCAAAAAAGCATAAATAAAAACGCAAGCCAGTTACTTTACTTTGAAGCACATTTCGTGACATTAAAAACTTACCGAGATAAAACAGAAAGGGAATTCTTAATTACGAGTCTTGTTACTTAACCCTATTAGTTACCAAACGAGAGATGAATTTCATTTAGAAAAATCTTATATGGCAAGATGCTGTTTTACCTCTTTAAACCGGTTTTAAAACTTGTATATAAAAGAGAAAAAAATACATTAAAAAAAATGTTTAATCCTTTCTTTTTTTTTTAAATCTTATACATTATTCTTAACAATTGATTACGTTTAAGGAATTTTTTAGAGAAAAAACTATTTCCGAATACTTTTCAAAACTCATGCGGGATTTCTTTTTTTTTTTTTTTTTTTTTTACAATATTCTAAAATGGTCTTTTATAATGAAGCAAACAAAAGTTATAACGCATTCGTGTTCCAATAAACGTAAATAAAACAGTGCGTAAATAAAGAGCTCAAAAGTTTCGTCTTTTAAAAACTGACTAAAAACCCGAACAGAGTTTTAAAGTTATGCAAAGAACGTTTCTCTTTCTACGCCGTATTTGAATCATCAAAATAAATTGTATTCATTTCTCATTTTTTACGGTGTTGTATTTTTTGATTTGGTTATTTTTATAAACTCAATGCTTATGTTAACTTAGAACTTACGCATAACAAATCTATTATATTCAACTTAAGGGTGTAAAAGATGTTCAAAAAACCACCACTCATCTTTAAAAGATCAAAAGTTCATCTTTGAAAGTTAATATATCTATATATCTATACAGAGTACCACTTTCAGAAACTGTCGTGTAGAACGAATGTAGGGGAATTCGGGGCAAAGTTAAATAGCGGGGCGAAATATTTTCGCAGTTTGCAGCGCCATCTTTCTAGCAATATTTTGACAAAAATCCTAGATATAAAGTTAATTACTGTCAATAAATACTAGATAGATCTAAAGATAAACGAAAAAAATTATTCAAGTCGTTTTCAGAATTTGATACACTTATTGTAATATTCGTGGTTTTCCAAAAAATATTTTGAGTTATTATTAAATTATAAAATTTTTGTAATTATAATGTTAAGTATCAATTGAGATCTGCTTGTGGCCAGTGCAGTACTTATTTAGTTTATATCAAGCAAATTTTGATTTTAAATGTTCAATGTAATTTGTCGAGTACACGCGGGGCAAAGTGGATGGGACAAAGTGAAATAGTTCATTTTTCAAATTCCCCCACCCTATGTATCTCTTTATTAATTAATTAATTTACGTTCTTTCACTTATTTATTCATTCGTTCTCTGATTTTCTTATTCGCTCTCTATTTTACTCACTCATTTCCTTTTACCATACATTAATGAGTTCATTTATTTATTTGTTCGTTTATTTTTCATTAATAAGTCCTTTATTCGTTTACTTACACATTCATTTGATGAAAATTACTGTTAATCATTAAATCGAAAATTTTTCATTGTAAAAATATTGGATTTTTCACTTTTCCCCTTTTTTTAAGGTGTAAAATTTCCATCTTTTTTTTTTTTTTGAAGGTACAAAATAACTGGCAAAAATGAAAAATTATTTTTCAACACAAGTTGTCGCACAAAATGCAATATTCATTCTTTTTTTTTTGTACAGTGATTTTCAAAACAAATTTCCAATGTGTTCATTTTAAAATAGGTGAGCTATCTTAGCTATTTCACTTTCACTTTGCCCCACATTCCCCTATAGATAGTTTTTAAAAATAAATCAAAGTTTAAAATTTTTCTGAGAGAATAAAGACTTGCTGAAACACTGGGAAATCACACCAGCTGGATTTTTCTGTTGGACTGCTGGTTTTTAGGCACTAGCACCAACATTATGTGAATCTTTTAACTATCATAAAATGATTTGGTTTTGCTAATAAAATATATATTTTTTATTACATTTGTTGCACGCACGTCCGGAAGCAATCGCTATTTGGACGCATTAATTATTTGTCCTGGTACTTATAAAAATATGAGGTCTTAAAGTTATCCAGAGTTTTAGGAAAAGTCACCAAATTCAGAAAGAGCGGTAAATAGTAGAAGACATTCTTCACACGCTTTTCAGATGGATGTTCTGTCACATGCAGGTTATGAAATCACATGAAATCTTCAATTTCTCGCCAAGGTATGAAGTTGTCGCTCTTCTTACAACTTCGGCAGACTTTAACAGTTTATCTTTCGATAACAACGACGAGGGCCAAAAAAAGTGTCAAAAAGCATTTTCGGTAGCTATATGTTTAAATATTGTCCATCATTACATTTTCGGGTGGTTCCCTGGCGAGAAGCAGGTCCCATGGCATTGTTGGTAAGAGCGTAAGAGCTCTGTGCTAATAAGATGAAGATCCTGGGTTCAACTGCTCCCCCTCCTACCAAGATCTAGATACTTACTTCAGGAAAATCTCGTCTTGTGACAGAATGCTTCATGTTAGCCCCAAAATCCATTTTTCTTTACTAAAATCTCACTGAAGGGCAAAACCACTGCATGCATTTATTTTAAAAATGCATGCTTATAATTCTACAAGAGCTAAATAGTCATTTTTTTTTTGTTCTGATACATAACGAGCAAATGTAGAACGGAACGTAGAAAAGCATATCAATGCTTTTCTACCATGCCCACAATGATGTCCTCACAATTATCTATATATTTTTGAAATATTTCAATCGATGAGAAGAAATATGTTTCATTCTATGAAAGTTAGGACTTTTGCTGACAGATACTGATACTAATATTAATGCAATGGTACAAATGTTGACGTAAGAGAAACAAAACGTGGCAATTGAGAATGTTCTTTTTGTCATTTACTAATTCATACTGCTAATGTTTGGTAATATTTTAAAGAGAGTATTAGTGGCAATTTGTTAGAAAAATTGCAAACCGTTTTTTTTTAACTATTACATTTAGGTAAAACTTTTGCGGGAAAGTGTGCATTTTCTCTAGGGGAACTTTTTCCCTAAATACACTATAATACTATAAATATCTTGAGGAAAACTTTAAAAATCTGATCTACTAAATGTATGAAAACTATCTCTATTACACTTCACTACAAGCTACAAATTAAAAAAAAAAGAGCATTTGTACCACTAAGCATTTAAATGGCAATGTTTCTCAACATATCTGACGGATTAAAATGAACTATTTAAGAACAACTTTATCAAGATTTTCAGTTTCAAAATGAACTACAATTCAAAATTTTAATTATGCCTTGAAACCTCCCCTACCTCCGCTTCCTTTCTCTTCAAATAAAAAAACTTGCAAAAATATTTTTGGATTTCATCTTTGATGAATTGGGCCTTCAAAATGAAGTTCTCATTATGAGAATGTCATTCAGAAAACATTCTGAAGGATGATTTTCTTTCTAAAGATTAAAATTAATTATGAAATGTCAGTGGTATCCTCATTAGCCATAACGTCTTTTTTGAAGTGCAGAAGGTTGGTTTTAATGATCTCGAGAGACTTTTGTCAAATGTCTGTTCTTTTTGACTGCTGTGTTCCTTCTTATGAAAGGTGAAGCTTTTTAAAAGGTACTCACTCTAATAAATCTCATTTCTTACTTATTTAAAAGGCAAATAATACCTGAGAGGACAGTCTGATTTTCTGAGTTAAAACCTTCTGCGTATTTACGCATTCGTGAGGTCTTCTCTGATCTTACCAAAATAGGGGTGATAGGTAAGATAACAATTACGGGAAGAATAATAAAAAGCATTTTGAGCCGTATCAAACAACGTAGAACGATGCTAATTTCAAATACATAGTTAAGTTGAATGTGTCAAAAGGATACCAAATGCAAGTTTTACATTGAAAAGTTTGGAAAGTTCCCACTCCCAACCTATCACCCCTTTTGTAAGTGGAATGGTTCATGAGTGCTAGGCACGTTTTTGACGGACGGACAGTACCGGTCTGTTGATTACGTCCGGTACATACTGTCATGATATGTTTTTAAAAAATAGTTCAGTGTATACGGAAGTTTAACTTGAAGAAGCGTTTCCAAATATCGATCTTGTTCCTTTTTGTTTTAATTTTAAGTAAGAAAGCACTCATTAGCTAACGCGAATAAAACGCTTCTCCACTTATGACATTTTTGCACTATCTGGGAGCCTTCTACTTTTGAGCGACATGTGCTTGTTTCAAACTTTTAATTAAATTTCAAACCTTGCCACTTACGGTAAACAGATGGTTTGCTTTTTTGTGCCATTCGTCATTCTATGCCATCAGCAGACTACGCATACGCCAAGGTATCAGTGAATGGAGTAGCTGCGATCTGTTCTTTCTGGTTGAAACGTAAAATTGGAGTGATGAATCTCTTGATAAAAGCATTATTAAATTTTAAATATAATATGCCATTTTTTGTTAATGAACGTAGGTTTGTTAATGAGTGTTTGTTATTGAAAATATCAGCAAGCGAACTGTTTTTGTACCACATTTTATAAGCGTACGTTACGTAGATGTTGAAGAAGAGGGTTTGTCCCGAAAGCTATTTCGCTGTCAAACGTGAATTTTATACGTATATATGGGAACGGAATACTACAGATTTTGAGACTTCCCTAGATTTTTGATTACTGGGTATCAAAACGGCACTCTTAAAATGCAGCAGTCAAATGGCGTATGTTATTATACTTTTGATTAAAAAATTAAAAAAAAAAACAGTTGCTTAAACAAAAGGGTTCCCCTTGCCATGTAGGATTCAGAAATTTCTAGGCCAATCCGAGACTGAGTCCGTTGTCTAAAGCTACCATCAAAGTATCCATTATTACTTATGGATGCTAAATATGCAGTCCTTTCTTACGTCAATAAAAGAGACACGAGCATGGTTCTCCTAATACAACAAATTGTTGCACGTTTAGTAAATATTAACTGAATATAGGTGGCTAACTGTGTTGCACAAAAAGACTGATTTATATACACTGCTGGCTACCCAAATTGCAACACCAAAAAAAAAAAAAAAAAAACGACAGATATCACAACGAAATTTATTGTGTAGATAATATGTTGACCAAGTATCAAATGATTAAATTTATAAACTTCTGTGAAGTGTCGTTCCTGCCAAAATCAAAAGCCAAAGTAGCCGCCATTGTTGAAGATCACCACTGCCACACGCCTCGAAATTGATTCAAAGAGACTTTGGATGTGTTTTGGAGTACAGCAGATCAAGCAGCTTCCACATGTTGCCAAAATTGATCTGTTGTAGCAGCTGGTTATGTAATCCAGTTCAATCGTTGAGCAACCATGAACCACATGTTTTCTATCGGCGAAACATCCGAAAAGCGAGCGAGCCATTGAAGCTACTCAATCTGGCGATTGATGACGAATCCTTGGACAATGCGTGCCACATGTGGTTGTGCATTATCCTGTTGAAATATGGCTGTGGGTAAGCCCTGAAGGTAAGGAAGGACAACTGGCTCCAACACCTCGGAGATATTACTCTGACTGTTTAAAATACCGGCAATGCGTACGAGAGAAGTACGACAGTTATATCCAATACCGCTCCATACTATAATACCCGATGCAAGACCAGTGTGGCGGTGCATAACGCATCTCTTTAGTATCATCTCTCCACGGTGTCTCCAGACACGAATCCGACCATCGACCGATCATCGTGGTGTCGCAGACTGAAGCGTGACTCTCGGTAAAGACAATTTCATTCCATTCTGCTATTCACATCCTTCTTTCATAAGAATCATTGGCGGTGGAGACGTCTGTGGCTCTTCGTCAAGGGTAGATGAAGCAATGGACGTCTTGCAGACAGTCTGCTGTATACGGAGTCGAATGGTATGCACAGACACTGTATGATGCGTTGCAGACGGAATGAACTGTGCAATGGTTCGTGATGTGACTGAGCGATGTGTCACTACCATGCGCCTGATGCGCCTGTCATCACGTGAAGTGGTGCCACTCCCCCCCCCCGGGTTAATGTGATTAACCATCTCGGTCCGGCGTACTCTAATGCACCCAACGATCACATATCCACATTACAGTTGTTTGATTTCACCCAACACTAGTGCCGATTTCGATGAAAGATAAGCCATTATCTCGCTAGGCCACTATCCTTCCTCTGTCGAACTCGGATACGCGATCAAAAGATGATCGGTGTTTTCTACGATGCATTATTAATCTTGCGTAAGGTTGCATTTACGGGGGCCAGCAGTGCAGTTAATAGTCGAAGCAAAACTTTACTAACCACGGATACATCAATAATAAGCAATAATGTTTGAAAATATAAGCTTTAATTTTAATTTTTAAAAAACGTTTCAATAAAGCTCTTGAAAAATGAATTACAAAAAGACGCAGATAAAATAAAAGCGCATTTTTTGAAACCCGAACCCAATATAATCTTGACGTCAAATTTCTATTCCGACTTTGGTTGTGTGAACATTAAGATATTTCGTATTGTCTTGTGTAGAGCCCACTGTTTTTTGCCATAGCACCGGAGCTGTATTTTAAGTAACTTCGGCATGATAAAGAGCTTTCCTTTATTTAGTATAGAATATCTTCTTATGGACTATCTTATAACCGTAATTTCTAGGATAAGAGTTTTAATGTTGCTCCGAAGCGACGAAATCTATGCGTTTGCTTTTGCGTGAACATTCATAGTTGCTTGCACTCAGTATGCATTTTTTTCCCACAAAAAATATTGTACAATTGTCCTAATACCAAAAGAGATTCGATCGGGCTTTTTTTTTATGAGACTCATTTGCTTGTATAATTTCTGTAAAATTTGGCCCATTTTATGATTTAGTGTAAGTTCATTTCGCACTGAAAAACAGAGAAAAGAAAAAATCTTTGTTTTTAATCCTCATAAAGGTTTTCAAATTTACTTGGAGGTACAGAAAAAATATGCACCGTCATATTTAAAAAACCATTTGTGTTATTTGTAATCTTAGAGTGTAGTTTTAACTTTTACACATTTAAACATATGTTTTATAAAGCTGAGTAACCTGGAGTAGATGAAGCAAATACAAAAAAAAAAAAAAAAAAAGAAGAAGATGAATAAAAAAAAAAAAAAAAAAAGAAGCTCTAGAATTAAAAAGTAATTTCAAACACAAATCCGGTTACTTTATTTTCCTGGCAGTTACCACGATTCACGCAAACAAAATAAATTGGATTTCTCAAGAGCAAGACCTTTTCTTTTCCCCGAGAAAATTTTTACAAGAAAAAAAAATAAATAAATAAAATGAAAAGAATTAATTTCTTCTTTAGATACTCAACAATACGCATGTTATGCAAGATTTGTAAAACATTATAAAGTAGTATATAAAAACCTAACAATCTAATTTCGCGTTTCTTTTATTATTATAAATATTTAACTTATTTTGTAAAGCCATTTGTCAGTATTGTTAGGTACACTCTTTAAAAGAAGTTGAAAATGTATCTGAGCCTAAATACATACAATTTCAAAAGCATTTTTCAAAAGCTGTTGCGTCATGATATGCAAATACTGCAGCGCCCTCATCTTGTTAAAAGCTCGCTCCTCTTGAGGTGCGGGGCAGTTAGTCATACCTTAGAGCTGGTGTAAGCTTCTTACCGCACGCAACCATGTTTCAATAGTTTTAATAAACCAATGTTTTACTGGTTTTAGTCCTTATGTCGTTTTTACCATATACAGTCCATTTTTAAACTTATACTTCAATATACCAATTACCAAAAGCAAAGCCTCTGTTTTAAACTTGGAAAAGTTATACTTATGTCTTTGATTCAAAAATTTAGAAGTGCAAAATTTAATTTTGCTTTGACTCGATTTGTCTTTCCGTTGTCATCCTATGTGATGAAACCAAGAAATTAAGAAGATTAATAAATAAATTTAACAAAACGCATTAATGTATGTTTAAAAATACACATTATAAGCATATAAACCTTATTAAACAAGATAGCGTGTGTGAAACAATATAATGATCCTGGACATATTACTTCAATTTTACACTAGATTTAAAAGTTCATGTTACTAAAGTTTCTTTCTGTTATCAAATTTCGAAACTAAAAATCATAATATAAATCAATAAAATGAAAAAAAAGGAGAATATATTTATGGTATACTGCCGTGTTCAGTTAAACGGCAGTAATTGCAAATAACAATTCATTTTGCGACTGTTTTTGAAAAAAAATCACTGTTGGAGAAAATTGAATTTTTGTACTATCGGCTGTCAAGCGTAAATGCTGCGCGTGGGTCGGCTAGTGTAAATTTAGCATATTATTCTTCTGCTAGAAAAACTTTTCCTAGCGATATCTAAAAGCGCGAGATCAAAAAAAAAAATATATATAAGCAGTCTACCCCGCTTAATGGAATAGCCATTTTGCCACGAAAAAATATTCTAATAAGCGGGATATTTCATTATCCGATGAAAATAATGCATTTCAATGGTTTGGTACATTGAAAACGTATTATATTAAGCGGGATATACCTTTAAGCGATATTCTAATAAGCGGGCTCGACTGTATATATTATTTACTAAGTAACGATTCCCGAAAATCGGCTGTGGAACCACTATTTCACAAACATGATGCGCTATAACCCTATAGCATTACGAAAGAAACTAGGGCTCAGTTGTAATGTGTTTTTCTAGAAACGGGTGTGAAAACAACCTAGATATACGTTTTCTAGCATATTTTCGAGACATTTCTGCGAAAATAGTGATTGTGGTTGTGATCCCAAAGAGAACTATACTTCATACTGCAGGGTCCCCTGTACCTATAGTCCAGTCACTTTAGCCAAAAAAAAATGTGTTTCTTCGGAATAATTTTAACCTAAAGTTTTTCTTCGCACAGAGCTTTGTTACATCATTGTGAGTGACCCCTCAAAAGTACCCGACATTTTGGTGTACGCTTCGACCATTTGGGGGGGGGGGACTTGGGGAGAGCAAAAAAAGTTATTTTCAATATATATTAGGCAAGTGGGGTGTCATTTTTTATGTATTTTGCACGCTGAATCGAATGGAAGCATAATAAAGTTGATATGTACATCTAAAAATTAAAAATCTGGTTAATTTTTTTAAATATTTTTTGAGTTAGAGGGATTTTATGAAAAATAAAGAATAATTTTTTTAAGTGTTTTGTTTAAAAAAAGTCCGTGAACCAAAATCCGTAAATCAAAATGAGCGCAGCGAAGGACAGCTAGGGGTGAAAAGGCAGGTGGTTGGAATGTTGAAATATTTTTTTTGTGGAGAAGCTGTTGTGGATAAAGAAAAGAAGAAGCGCAAAAAATTCCGAAAAAAAAAAGTTTCAACACTCGAATTTAAAAATACTATGAAGAAGATGATACAAACAAGAAGTGATGATTGGGAGAAAGTTGTTAGGCAGCGTATCATTTATGAAATTGATTTGGTTGCAGCTGATGCCAGATCTCATGCTACTTGCTTGGTTAAGTTTTAAACGAAAGCATCAGAGGTGCCTCCAGGTCATCCAATAGAACAGGGTGTAGTTGCCGCTATGGATATGATTTATTCCTTCATTGAGACAAATGATGATTGTCAGTTCACCCTTTCTGAACTAAAAGACGTACTTAATGATTTAAACTGGAAGCCTGATGACAAAACCATTGAGAAAGAACTCGCTGAGCGGTACGGTGATAGGCTCGTGATTAACAACAAAAAGAAAGGACCAACTATTCTGTTCTTTCGAGACACAAATTATGGTTTGTTATCCAAAGCATGGTATGAAAATAGAGGATCTGATCCAGAAAAGGAACGATTGAGAGTCATAGAGAAGGCAGCGGAGATCATTCGTCCATATATACGCTCTGCAGTATATGAGGTAGATACATATCCTCACAGTACTAAATTATTCTCTGACATCAATACCAGTGTACCCAAGTCATTGTTGTTTCTAATAGAAAAAATCGTTATTAAAAATAAAAAAAGGCACTGTAGAAACTTTACAAAAGAAATTACACTGCTATCTGTCATGCCTGTCTGCAGTTCATCCTCGGTCATTCATATCGCCCCTCCTCCTTGGAGTAACTGTTCATTTCCATAGATACTTTGGTTCCAGATGTCTGATAGACATTTTGTCAAGCTTAAAATTCTGTACTTCCTACAAAAAAGCACTTCTGTATGAATCAATCTGTATGAGCAAGTTCCTGGGTGGAGTGGATTTATGGAGCTTTTAACAGAACATAAAGAAAACTATAAATCACGTGTCATGAACTTACCATTCATAAACCATCCTCCAATTATGACACAATTTACAGTACATTGCTGTATATTCTTGAATATGGTTTTAAATATGGTCACACTAGCTGTGTAAGTAACATTTGACCAACCTCTATTTATTAAAGCAAGGGAAATTGTTGCTTTAGCCGACAAAAATTCACGGGTCTCCAAAATAATTGTGAGACTAGGAGGTTTTTACATATGCACGTCTTTTCTCGGTTTAATTGGCTTTATCATGACTGGAAGTGGCCTCAAAGAAGTAATGAACACTATTTACGCTTCTCATTCATTTGACAGTTGACAAGACATGTTTACTCTCGAGCTGTTAGAGCTCATACACTTTTGCAAATAGCTCTATCTAAAACAATTTTCAGTGAATTGCATTTAACTAGTGACGAAAAACATTTGATGGACATTTACCTCAAAGAAGTTCATAAAACAACACCTTCATTTTCTGAGGTGGAAGAATTGAGGATACTTAGTGATGTGAAAAGTAAATTTCAAAATGAATGTTCCAATTTGAAACACAGAGGACCAACTTCACAATCATGGACCCAGTATTTGGATATAATGTTAATCCTCAAAGAGTTTATAAGAACTGAGAGGATAGGTGATTGGACGTCATACACTGAAGTGACAAAAGTCATGGGATAGCAATATGCAAATTTTCAGATGGCAGTAGCATCGCATAGAACAGGTATAAATGCGCAGTGCTTTTACAGAGCTTTCATTTCTGTTCAAGTTATTCATGTGAAGAGGTTTTAACGTGATGATGATCGCACGACGTGAATTAACAGACTTTGAACGCGGAATGTTAGTTGGAGCTAGACGCATGGGTCATGCCATTTCGGAAATCGTTAGAGAATTCAACATTCCCAGATCCACTGTGTCAAGAGTGTGCCGAGAGTATGAAATTTCAGGCATAACATCCCACCATGGACAGCGCAGTGGTCGACCGCCTGCACTTAAAGATCGAGACCGGCGACGTCTGCAAAGAGTCGTAAATTCTAACAGACAAGCAACACTGCGTCAAATCACCGTAGAAATCAATGTGGAACGTACAATGGACGTGTCTGCTAGAACTGTGCGGAGAAATTTGGATTTCTTGGGCTATTCCAGCAGAAGACCGACTCGAGTGCCTTTACTGACAGAACGACATCGCTTGCAGCGAGTCTCGTGGGCACGTGAGCATATCGGTTGGTCCCTAGATGAATGGAAAACCGTGGCCTGGTCCGATGAGTCACGATTTCAGCTGGTAAGAGCCGATGGTAGGGTTCGAGTGTGGCGCAGACCCCACGAAGCCATGGACCCAAACTGTCAGCAAGGCACTGTTCAAGCTGGTGGTGGCTCCGTAATGGTGTGGGCTGTTTTTCATGGCATGGACTTGGTCCTCTAGTGCGACTGGACCGAACATTGACTGGAAATGCTTATGTGCAGCTACTTGGAGATCACTTGCAGCCATTCATGGACTTCATGTACCCAAACAACGATGGGATTTTTATGGATGACAATGCGCCATGTCACCGGGCCACAACTGTTCGCAATTGGTTTGAAGAAAGTTCTGGACAATTCCAACGAATGATTTGGCCACCTAGATCGCCCGACATGAATCCCATTGAGCATTTATGGGACACCATCGAGAGGTCTGTTCGTGCCCAAAATCCTGCCCCATCAACGCTTTCACAATTATGGACGTCTATCGAGACAGTATGGCTCAATATTCCTGCAGAAGACTTCCAACGACTTGTTGAGTCCATGCCACGTCGAGTTGTTGCACTTCGCCGGGCAAAAGGAGGGCCGACACGATATTAAGAGGTATCCCATGACTTTTGTCACTTCAGTGTATTTGACTGCAATTAAGAGAATGTTACCCTATTTCCATGCTGCGGGACATTTTTTGTACGCCAAAAGTTCTCACTTGTTTGTACAAGACATGGAAATGTTAGAATTATCAATGGAGGAAGGCACCTTTAAAAAGTTTATGTGTGGATGCCGAAAGTTAGGGACTACACTGTTGTGTAGCATGTGGAAATTGTCATGGACAGTCTTGCTTAAATGCTGCACCAATGGACGTAATCTCTGAAATTGATGTTATCATTGGAATCGAATAAATAGAAGTGATGGACAAGATAGGCATATGTAATGTACAGAACAGGTTTTCTACAACCAAGAACAGGTGAGAGAAACTATCAACCCTTTGTAGTTTCAAAAAAGAAAATTTTTTCTTGTAATATAATGTATGTCTACAGTTCTAATGATATTTTTCTAATGTACGTTAACGTTCAACTAAATTTTTACTACAAAACATTCTTGGTTACGTATGTGACACGTGTGACTTTTTTTACATAAAAAACCCCGCCTCACTAAGAAACTATTGACTATATTAACATGATACTGTTTTCATTTGACTCAGCGTGAAAAATACACGAAAATAGACACCTCACTTGCTTACATACTTAAAGCATGATTTTTCGGCCCCCCTGCTTCCCCCCTTAAAAAGGGGGGAAGCGTACAGCATAATGTCGGGTACTTTTGAGGTTTTACTTAGAACGACATGAAAAGGCTTTGTGTCAAAAAAAACTTCGGGTTAAAATTATTCCGAAGAAAATTGCTAAAGTTACTGGACTACTACCACAACTCGTGGTTTAAAAGGGATAGGGCTCTGAAGAGGGCTCTGTTCTTTCTAGACTCCCCTGTTCGATCCAGACAAAGGGTCGAGCAAACCTATGGTCCAGTACCCCCAGAGGTATCGTTTCACTTGGATGACTTTGTGATCCTTATTTAACGTCTCCCAGCTACCATTTGAAGCGAAGGCGAATCTTTGATCGGCTAAGATCGAACCCGGGACCCTCCGGTTACGAGTCCGACCCAAGGAGAAACATAGCAAGAACAACAACTTTTCTGATTGTTTTGCAGAGAAAACGGTCGTTTTGTTAGAGAAGCTGTTTTAACTAATTGCTTAATGGAGAGTAAGTTAGTATACTTTTAATAGCGATCATTTGTTTTTCCTCCATCATTTTTTTTTCTCTTTTGTCGTTTGGAAAAAAAAAGGCTTTTAAGTGGAGGTGATCAGTTGTAAAATGTTCGCCTTCTATTCTTAATAGCTTTACTTCAGTCACGTGCAGTCATTTAGTCTAATTTTAATCCCCAACCTCTCTAGCTTTAGTCACCTCCTTCATATTTCAGTAATGTTTTTGCATAGCTATCAGCATAAAACTAAAGGAAAACTTCCAAAGTGTTTTCCCAGTTATCCAATATTACGAAATAAAAATCATTAAAAAAAATGTAATAAAATGAATTATCAACCTGGTTCAAAGCTAGCCACTTAGAAAATAACCACTTAACGTATCTTTACACAGTTAAGACTTGTGAATAAAAAATACATTTTACTTAAAAATAAGCCAAAAGAATGACATTTTTAGGTGTTTGAAAAACCCCAACTTTACTATACGGCAAAATAAGGTATAATTTATTGCATTTTAAGCACCATTTTTAAGGCATCCAAACTTTTCTTATTAAAACATACGAATCTAAACACACAAGTTGGCATATAGTACGAAAAAAGTCGTAATTTTAATTTTTGTAAACTGTAAGTCAAAAAAAAAAGGAACTTTAAAGCTAACATTTTGAAAAGAAAGAGCTATGTAAAGAAATGAGAACTAGAAGTCCTCTTTAAAATATGAAAAACAAACTCAATATTTTTTGTTACAAAAATGTAGATAGTGAGTAATACGTAGTATAAAATGTAGATTAACATTATAGTGATTAAGAGTCTATCACAGTATTCGATACTGAACCGTCATGTGAAGTCAGGATAAAAAACAGTGAACATTGTTTTTGTTTTCGAATGAATCGTAAAGGACTGTTGTTGCTCTGCATTTAAAATATCGCAAAAAATAGGAATGTATATTTTGAACAACTTTTTCTTTTAAGAAGAAAACGAAATGTTTTTACTCTTGTATATTAAAATTTTAGAAAAGAGGTTTTTATACTTTTTGAGACATTTGTTTAAAGATCAAAACGCAGGAAAAAATGCCAAATAAAGATTTATTTTAAAAATTAATAAAAAATGCAAAAATGTTCAAAGTATTCTTTCATCATGAATGAAATTAAATTTCCTACACTGACGTTAAAACAATGTTTCTGTAACTCAATTAGTACGGGGTCTGTAGAGTAAGAAATGCTAAAATTTGCCGAAAATCACACAAAACATGAAAAAAATTTTTGTTTGGCACCTGGTACCCAATCCTCTATTTTCGTAAGTCAAGCAGATTAGTTTCTGAATAAAAGAGTTTTTTTTTTTAACTAGAGTATCCAAAATCTTGCTCCAAGGTGCACATCGTCCGTAAAAATTACCTCTCTGTACCCAAACTTCATCTTTCTATAACTTGCCGTTTTCCCAGATAGGGAGCTTCACACACACACACACACACACACACACACACACACACACACAATCATCTTATTTTGTTCTAAGTACAAAATAGACCTCAATTTAAGCGGGCATATTTTATGGGGTTGAAGATTTGACATCTTTGTTTTGTTTTCCGTAGATAAGTTTTAATTTTAGGCAGATGTAGCCCCATAAACACACAAAACTGTCCCCAATTTCGAAATCCAAGCTGCTGAGATTGCAAATAATATGCAAAACGGCATTTCGAGGTGCTAATGAGCGTGCTTGGGCCATTGGAGACCTTTCTTGAGTTTAGTTCCGGAGCTCTTTCTCAGAAGTAAAATTCAATTCAAAGCTCACTATATGAAGATATTTAGAAGTGACAGAGGAGGACAAACGAGCAATAAAACCAACATCGATAATAGACAACCAAACTATTTCACATTGAAAGTTTCAAGACATTCCTTGACAATGGTAAATGATCTCTCTGATTTATTGGGGAAGGAAGATTCTGTCACAGAAGTGACGCGAGTGAACATGGATGAGTAAATGCCCTGCAAAGAACTACAACAACAAATAAGGACTGCCTAAAGACTAGCCAAACCAGCAATTATTTACCAACACCAAGTTTATTTATGTACTTTTTATGCACGGTGTACATATGTATCCATTACCACGCATTGAAATCGAATATATTACTTCTGAAGCATGTTTTCTGTTACCACACCAGAACTTCCTTATTTTATAAAATTCCATGATTTAACCCTCATTTTAAAGTTTATTGTTCCAGCTATTGAGTAAAAATAGACCCACTCTCAAAAAATTATTTTTTGAGTCCAAAATAGCTTTTTTCTGTTTTTATTACACATTACTAAAATATATAGCCTTCGAAGACTAAGATGCAGTGGCGCGGTTGGATAGCGTGTTGCATTAGAAACACGAAGATCGATCCTGCTGTGGGTTTTGTCGCTGTTGATTGACTTTTTTTTCACCGGTTAGTTTCGATACAAATTGACAAGAATGTATAATCTGAGCTCATTGTAGGGTTTTAAGTCACGGTTGTACTGTTGTATTAAAACCGGGAAAAATGTATTTTAGCAAGGTAACTAAGCATGAATAATATTTCTTCAATGTGCATTTTTTTTGTTATTGTTTCTTTATTGATTCATTAAAGAACGAATCCTTTCATTTTCCTTTAAATGGGTAAAAAAAAAACACTTTGCGCTTGTTTTTTTTTTCTTAATAACCGTAAAAATCGAATTTTTGAATTACTGCTGTCAAACGCGACTGCTTCGCGCGTGTCAGATAGTTAGGATATGTTTGTCTATCACTAGAATTAAGTATTTAATTTATCCATTGAACCTAAGCCCTATTTAACACTGTTTCTAAGTCATAATTTAACTACATTTTTGTAAAACGTAACCTCCTAGTGATAACAGGGTCAAATGTATACATAGATTTCCATATCTATAGATATATTTCCAAATCCGTAAAACAGAGCAATTGTTTTACTTGGGAGCAATTTTCAGATTCTACAACTTTAATGTGATCCAAATAACATAAATTAATGGATTTAAAATAATTTTTGTAATTATTTCCAGTAGAAAACATTAGTTATTTCCTGTGTCGTAAAATTGAAGTGTTTTCCGCCGTCTGTCTGAAATGTAGAGAAGATTAATACGTGTGATATTAATCAGTAAACTTGAAGAGTGGAATAATTATTCATTTAAGTCATTTTCACGAACTGGTCGAGTTATTTTAGAGCTGATGCATTGTTTCGTATTTGTCTGCATGAAACATTTTTAAGATGCCATAATAGCATCAGTGCTGCTGTTAAGATTTGCCACTTTAACAACATAGAAAATGTATTAGATGATAAATGCTCCGTACATTTAAATGCTCCGTTAGATTTGAAGATGGCAATTTGCTTTCATTTTAAGGCTTAGAATGATTGTGGCATTAGTCAAAATTTAAAGGTCACATTACTATCATAACATTTGTTTTTCATTTTGAGTGTATATGTTATTCTTTGAAATCTTTTCATGTAAATTCATTTAACAATCAATACTATATTTACGAAGATAGAAAATATTGCCCACTTTTTTTGGCAATTCAAAAAATGTATGAAATTTAAATTAAAAAAAAAAAAAAACCCTCTTTGAGCCTATTTCCAAAAATTCAACAAAATTTGTTTTGTTTTTTGGTCATTTTTGAGGTGATCTAACCCCTTAAAAATTCAGCTAATCAGAGATTTTGATCAATTTTAGTTCCCCTACAAAGTGAAACGAGTGAGAGTGAAAAATGCAAAAATATATTGTCGACTAGAGCACACGGAAATTTTCCATTTACCGTAATTGCTGTTTAGATGAAAATGACAGGGTCATAGATCAATCTTCAAGCCGTAATTGAACCAGAGCGAAGAATTTTCTGTACAGAAAAGCATTACTGATTGATAATAGTTTTTGCATGCAATTCATTTTCTTTTAATAAACCTGGCGTAAATTTTAGAATCACTGAAATCAGTTACATAACATTATTGAAAAATAAGTCATACGCATAGTATTGCCTTAATTTGTTTCAATCATTTAAGTTTTTTCAATCCTTATTTTTTACAGATGATTTTACGAAACCTACATTTTCTCGAAACTATGTGTAGAGGACTTTTGCCACTCTTAGTCTAGCCACGACGTATCGTGTGTCACTCTGTAGATAACAAAAAAATGTATGCTTGTTTCGAAATACTTCTGGTCAAAGCAATAAAAATATTGCTTTCAAGTTTTAGATGAAAAGTAAGATTTAATTGTGTTTTCAAAATTATGGCACACCGTCACTTATGTATTTTTCTATTCCGTAAACCGCATTTTTTAAAGGAACTGACTGAAAACAGAGTACCATAGGGAAAGAAAATACCATATAAATAAAGTTAAATATCCTATAGCAACTAATCAGTGCTAGTTTATCTTACAGTCGAGCCCGCTTATTAGAATATCGCTTAAAGGAATATCCCGCTTAATGTAATACGTTTTCAATGTACCAAACCATTGAAATGCATTATTTTCATCCCGGATAATGGAATATCCCGTTTATTAGAATATTTTTTCGTGGAAAAATGGCTATTCCATTAAGCGGGTTCAACTGTATTTGATAAAAAAATCATTATAATACTGTTTTGGACTATAAAATGCGGTGCAATCGGACCCCAGAATTACGGAAGTCAGAAGTTGTTGCCCGAATAAAAAATTTTCATACCTAAGAACGGTTTATTATTAGTGTATTTTTACTTTACTAAGAAAAATTTAATGCAATGAATAAATTGCACAATTTATAAAGATTAAAGGAAATTCACGGTTGAAAATGCATTTAAATTACTATATATAAAATCAATACCCTTACTCATGAGAAGCTATTAAAATACATTCAGTTTTCTAAGACTTAAACTCATTAACAACCGGCTTAGTGAAAATCGAAAATGTGTCAACGTACTTCATTGATATATATTTAAAAATTTAATTTTGCTTCTGAGAATCGACAGAAATAAATATTTCTTCTTTAATCTCTTTTATCCATAAATTATTTATATACGAAGATTTCTTAAATAGTTTCCAAATATATAGCCCTGAAACATTCAAGATATGTTCTGTTGAAATGAATATGATATGAATAACCACCTTTTTTTTTAATGCTTTAAATTGTGTATTTTTTGCATCAAATCTGGAGGAACTGCTTAAAAATCTGTCCTGATATTTAACAAGATTTTTCAAATATTCTTTTTAAACTGTGGGAATAAAATTATTAACTTCGAACTAGCAATTGCCTTTTGATAAGAAGCGCAAAATGTTTTCAGTTTCTCAGACTGTCTGAGTTCAAAACAAATAAAGTGAATACAAACCGTTCAGCATTGTGACTCGTGTCAAAATTTTCCCCTCTCTCATAGAGGAACGATGAGAAATATTATAAAGTATCTCGTTATTCAAACCCGGCTAGCTCAATCTGTAGAGCACGAGACTTGAGGTCGTGGGTTCGATCCCCACGTTGGGCGACCGCAATATTTTGTAGAAGCGGGAAATGTTTTCAGTTTCTCACACTGTTCAGAACAAATAAAGTGAACATGGACTTTCAGTCATTATGACTCGTGTAAGAATTTTCTTCTACAGAAAGACAATACAAATATTTTTAGTATTGATTTTTTATGCGGTTTTCGAAAATTCTTGGAAAAGTAAAAGTAATTTAGTGACTAAAAATTCACTCAAATTAGCATTCATTGAAGTCATTCCAGCTCTAAGAATGTAAAGGTACTCTCTAGTCGCTGATATTCATACCCCTGTATAACTTTCCGTGAAATGTACTATACCAAACTTAGCACAATAAAAAAAGGTAATTATAAAAGGCTTCATGGTTTTGTGTTGTATGTTGTTTTTATTGTAAATTTGACTACATTCACATTCACCTCTATAATGTCAACATCAGTGAACATTAGCCATCTACGTGTATATCCTCTAAATATCAAAAATTATAGTTTTTCTAATATCTGCTGAAAAAAAAAAACTTTATTAAATGTATTAAAAAATTCCTAAAAAACGTATCCATAACTGCAATCCCAGTTTAAAACATTAAGAACGAACATAAAAGTATTGTCAACACTGCACAGTATAAAATGCTACTGGTTGTAATGAAGATGTAATGCGCAGTATAACATCAGTTACACCGCAAGCTGTTACGTTATAAATGTTTAAGAAATTTCATTCTTTAGATCCTCCCTTTAGCTGAGAAAAAGAAGTAACAAAAGTG
Source organism: Uloborus plumipes (assembly GCA_038373865.1). Taxonomy (NCBI): domain Eukaryota; kingdom Metazoa; phylum Arthropoda; class Arachnida; order Araneae; family Uloboridae; genus Uloborus; species Uloborus plumipes. Next base: position 26,508 of record JAXGGA010009934.1, on the reverse strand, counting down.
ATTACAGTACTTCTGCTCCCGTTAGTACATTATTTAGACCTTTTGTGATTTTGTTCCTGAACGTCGTCATCGTTTCAAATTCTCATCACGTTTAAAAAGTTAATTTGTCTCCTAAAAATCTCCGTTTCCTTCAACTGAAGCATTTACTTATCATTTTTATTTTTCTCGACTTCGTATAATGTCATGTTAGCTATGAATAAAATTTTCTTTTGCTTTCGTAAATTTTGAAAGCGATTTAAATGAAATTGTGCTTGAGAAAATTATGTGTAGAGAAAGCTTATGTCTGCTAAATAAGTGTGCGATTGGAGGGAAAGGCAAAAATTGAGCCAGTAATACTATAATAATAATTATTATTATTATTTGGAAAATGAACGAATTAAAAACTAATTTACAAATTTTCATAAAACGATGTTTTACTTTTGTCTATAAATTGATGCTTTGAAATGAAATCGGAAACGTATTTGTGGGATAGTTCAAATAAAAAATAATAGCTCAAATGAATTCGTCATGAAATACTTTCCATTCGATTATCAAAAATTATTTTCTGTGAAAGAATCATCTCATGAACAAACGCAAAAATAAACAAATAAATACATTAAAAAAAGAAAAGAATTAAAGAAAAAGTATATAAATGATGCATCAATATGTAAATGAGTTAATAAATTAATGATAGTAAAAATGTATTTGATATAAAATTAGTGTATACTGCACTGAGCTTCAGTAGATCACATTTAATTTTTGAAACGCTAATAACAAGAACTTTATCCTTTTATAGCAACCCAACCTTATCTTTATGTATCTCAAAATATTGTAATAAGACTTTCAAATGCCATATCAAATAATTGACATTCAGAGCTAACCCGTTTGTGACTGGTATCAACTACACTATTAATAGCTTAGTTTAAATATTACAATTTAGATGTTTCTGCACCGCAAAAAATAAACTCTTGTTTTTACAATATAACACTGGGAGCAGAGGTCTTACAGTAATGAACGTCGTCATTACTGTATTTAGCATTAGTGTAATTAGCAATTTCACTGTTTATTACCATAAAATTAGCTGTATTATACTGAAAAAACATTAGTATAATACTGGCTGCAGAGGTTCCATTTTAAAACTGTAAAATGCACAGTAGTAAGCTAAAATTAACAGTGTTACATTTTTTACTATAAAATAAACAATTTTACAGTTTATTACTGTGAAATTGGCAATTTTACAGTTTATTGCTATAAAATTTGCTGCATTATGCTGTAAAAACCACATTTTATTTTTTGCAGTGTACCAACATGGTAAAATATTTTATCATTCCGATTTACCCCACTATATCACTTTACCCCACATTCTCTACATTTAATTCCTCTGAAAATATGCTTTTAACAGTGTATTTCGTGCCCAATGACATTTTGAAAATAAATTTCTTACTTTAAAGCACGTATTTTTCCGAACGTTGTGAAGAACCATATTTTTCAATTCGTGCAATATTTCCGGAAAATGTATTTATTACAAGTAAGTTTTGAATCACGTGAATATTTCGGTAACAGCTGTTGCATAGTTTATTGCTTGTCGAAATTGATAGTTTTAATATATTTTTCTTCTCTTTGTAATGGCAGTACATTAACAATTTTTAAAATATGCAACCCAGTTTGAAAAAATAGTTGACTAAACTTGTTTAAATTCTTAGCTAGACATTTGATGACTTTAGAATGATGGCGGCTTAGTTCAAAAAACTCCCGATTGAGTTACGGGTTGGTTTTTTAGACTGTTCTGTAGTTCCTCTATTAAGTGTGTCGATTGCGCAAAAGAAATCTGAAAATGTATTCGGTCGTTGGAAGGTGAAAAACAATATTTATAAATGTTTTTTTTTTTTTTTTTTTTTTTGCATTTGTGTCAACTAGTCTACTTCCGCTTGATAGTGTAAACTTGCTTATTCGATTTCCACCGAAAGAAACGTCTGATTTCAACATTCCCCTTTTGTTACAATGAAATCCGAAAAACGTTTCCAAAATTACCTCAAAAACTAATTTCTGCAGATGCTGTCCTTTACCTTTCCACGGCACAATTGCGCACTTGAATCATGTGACCACTAACCTAAATTGAACCTATTATTTCAGAAACTTGTCAAGCTAAAGATGCATTTTTCTCCCCATTAAAAAGAATCAGTAAGGATTATAATATTTTATTTATAAGTTAAATTATATTTTTGCCGTGTGGAGAAAAAACATTTGTATTTTTAAAACAATCTACTTACAATTATAAAATTCTTTCCTAAATATATGTTGTTAAACATGAGTTTGTTTATAATATTGAAAACTGCTGAAATAATACACATTACCAATAACTCAGAGTACATCTTGTTCAATGTGCCGAAAGAAATGTATTTTTCGTAGAAATTCCACCATGTATGGCGCCTTATTCTCCACCAATAAAAAATCCATAGTACAATGAGGTGGAAAGTATAATGGAGTGGAAATCTAAACGATGTAGAATCGAATCAAGTTTCTTCCCATACAACGTTGGGAAGAGACAATCACGGCCGATTTGGGACCAGATATAGTTTTAGAGCTAAAAATCATATGTTGAGGATTCATAGATGATAAAATAATTAAAGAAGAAACAAAATAAAATTCGAGCAAAAATGTTACCATTTTTTCCGTGTTTATTGTATAATTATTTAGAAAAATTTAAATATTACTGCCAAATCGAAGCTCTAGCAATAAAAAAAGATACAGTTTGTTTTAGACTACGTTTCGAAGTGGCATTCGTTTTCAATTAGAAATTTGACAAACAAATTTTAAATAAGTTTAATGACTTTTTGGCTTCAATTTTTAATAAAAAATACAAATTCCACCAAGATTTGCAGGACGATTTCTCATGAGCTTTGAGGGATAAATAAAATTTTCATTTACGAGTGCGTTTTCATATGAAATAAATTGAATAAAAGATTCAATATGTGGCATGAGCTTATTCACATTGAAAATAAATTAAAAAATAAATAAGATACATTTCTTGGTATTTTCTTTAGCGTAAAACTAAGTATTTGTTGAATTAGCAGACACTTAAAACGCTTCGTTTTTATCTTGTGCGCTATAACCTCGAGTACTATAGTCTTAATTGGAATCCCTATTACAATAATGAAGCAAAAGTTCTCGAGCAATTCAATCTAAATTGATTTTATGTTACAGATCTAATAAATATGATTTTTTGACTTGATTATATTATTTGTCTACTATTTACAAAGTTCCCAGACCTAAATCACGCCTTAAACTTCTGTGTCTTATTTTTTTTCTATAAAGTCCATTATAATTTAATTGACTGCTCCAATATTATTAATTTCATCCAATTTTGTATCGCAAATAGGACTCTGGAGAGTCACTCCTATTTTAAAAATGCTTTTATGATATTAAACTATGTTGATAATTTTTGTCTTTTTAAATTTTACAAACTTTTTAATATTCGTCGTCATGATTTCAATATTTTTTCGTCACTTTGTAATTATAAGTCTACATGTATTATTATTTTAAATGCATACTTTGTTTTAATTGTTATTGTATTTCTTTTAATGGATTTTTGCCACTGTAATTGGGTTTATGTGTAGTGTGCAATACCTCTTAAACAAATAAATAAATAAATAAATTTCTGAATTTCAGATAGGTTAAAATGCTGTAGGTGGTGTCGTTTGTCCATGTTTATATTTTGCACCTTTACCAATGTTTTATGTTTCTGCTGAAAAATAAGAATCCTGCTCCTGTCATTAAGTTTTCTTATTTCGCTTACCTTTTATACGCCTTGCACTTCCCGTCTTAATTGGAGTTCCTTAAAGGAACGCTTTTCTTAATTGATCTGTAGCTTTATTTCTACTTGTGGTAGTAGAACGGAAACGCAAGATAATTTCGGTTCATTTCTTTTATTTTGTAAAAACTCCTTATTTTTCCTATGTATTTCACTACAGCGTAACTAAGTAACAGTGTCTGATAATATTTATTATCCTTCTATACAGCTTCTTTCATATAATTTGGACGGCTTTAGTGACAATTTGACATTGTCAATGTCAATTTTTGTGTCATACTTATGCGTCGTCTACAAAATATTGTAATGGAGAGAAATGTAGAGAAAAGTGATATATCAGGCCAAGTGAAATGCTAAATTATTTTGGCATTTTTCAACGCAGTCAATTTAACGATATTAAAATCAATTTCTGAAACATACAGGGTGTCCACTCCAATCGTGGACCAATAGCTAATTTCTAAACCGTTAGAGATAAGCATATAGTTTATTTAGGAAAAAATCTCAAAATTATGAAAGGAATTTTGGGTCTATTCAATGTTTTTCAAAAAATCAAATTTTGAAAGAGTTACGAAATTTAAATTTTTATACAGCCCCCCAGTCCTATCAATCATATTTAATGAAACATTCTTGACACTGTAACGTTTAAAACTAAAAAAAAATCACTCTTCTACCACAAAAATTGACCGAGTTATGACGTTTTGAAAAATCAAGATTTTGCATTGTTTCATGACGTCATCGAGAGCTCGCTTAAGGGACCGTATGCGAAATCCTTCAAAATCTTGATTTTTCAAAACGTCATAACTCGGTCAATTTTTGTGGTAGAAGAGTGATTTTTTTTTAGTTTTAAACGCTACAGTGTCAAGAATGTTTTACTAAATATGATTGGTAGGACTGGGGGGCTGTATAAAAATTTAAATTTCGTAACTCTTTCAAAATTTGATTTTTTGAAAAACATTGAATAGACCCAAAATTCCTTTCATAATTTGGAGATTTTTTCCTAAATAAACTATATGCTTATCTCTAACGGTTTAGAAATTAGCTATTGGTCCACGATTGGAGTGGACACCCTGTATATTTAGTTGCAATAAAAAATAAATATCTCAAAAAAGCAGGAAAAAAATAATAAAAATTGTTTGCAAACTTTGATACATTTGTTCTAATATTTTGTAGTTTATCAAAAATACTTTTATTTATGTAAAACAATAAATTTTTGGAATATTAATTGGAATATTAATTGAGATCTACTGATGTCCAGTACAGTTTTCAGTACCTCAAAAGTAGGTTTTTCGACTGAAACAGTTTTCATCAAAGTACGAGAGTCAAGGCCATTTTTTCACTATTATTTTCCACCTTCTTGTTCTTCCATTAAGTACCATTTTTCTGACTGAACACAGCTCCTCTCCCCTATTTCAGCAAATAGTCCATATACGGACCCTCTCTATACAGGGTGTCCACTCCAATCGTGGACCAATAACTAATTTATAAACCGTTAGAGATAAGCATATAGTTTATTTAGGAAAAAATCTCCAAATTATGAAAGGAATTTTGGGTCGATTCAATGTTTTTCAAAAATCAAATTTTGAAAGAGTTACGAAATTTAAATTTTTATACAGCCCCCCAGTCCTATCAATCATATTTAGTAAAACATTCTTGACACTGTAACATTTAAAACTAAAAAAAAATCACTCTTCTACCACAAAAAATTGACCGAGTTATGACGTTTTTGAAAAATCAAGATTTTGCATTGTTTCATGACGTTATCGAGAGATCGCTTAAGGGACCGTATGCGAAATCCTTCAAAATCTTGATTTTTCAAAACGTTATAACTCGGTCAATTTTTGTGGTAGAAGAGTGATTTTTTTTTAGTTTTAAACGTTACAGTGTCAAGAATGTTTTACTAAATATGATTGATAGGACTGGGGGGCTGTATAAAAATTTAAATTTCGTAACTCTTTCAAAATTTGATTTTTTGAAAAACATTGAATGGACCCAAAATTCCTTTCATAAGTTGGAGATTTTTTCCCAAATAAACTATATGCTTATCTCTAACGGTTTAGAAATTAGCTATTGGTCCACGATTGGAGTGGACACCCTGTATATAGACCGTTATCTTCCACGAAGATAACTTTTTGTTGAGTTAATAAGCTCGGAACGAAGCAACATTCTGAAAAAAAAAAGAAGTTTCACGTGGTACCACCTCAAAGCATAACTAGAGAAATATTTCAAAAATTGAAAGACTAGAACTGATGACACTATCTTCAACTGATGACACTATCTTAGTGTCATTTGAAAGCTAAAGAATTTGAAAAATTTTGATGCAAAAAAGAGAGGAATAATCGTTGCATTTTGGGCAATGTTCACGTATAATAACTGCATTCTTACTAATTTTCAAAAGTAATATTTTGCCTAGCTTTCATTCTTCAAACAAAAAATTAATTTCCAATCTGCAGAAAACTTAAGCTAATCAAGAGTACAATTTCTTATTTCATCTCACTTCCTTTAGTCCCATCTACGTTTAACTCCTTCCATATTGAAGTCTGACTAATCACTAAATTAATCGATTATCAGGTTTTATGAAAGTGCATTTATTGCTTTATGAAGTCAATTTATTTTCGATCAAAAATAATACAAGCCATTGTCATGTAAATTTCTTTAGCAATTTTTTTTAAATCTTAAATAAACAAAATATTTCATGATTCGCAGCAAGCAGTTGATTTTCCATAATTCTTTCAAATCAATTGAATTCAGAGAATAAAGCACGTTTACGCTAAAAGCAATGAATTCACATTTACACAAAAGTAATTTTTTATATCGACGGCAATTTCTTCTCTTTTTGGATAAAAAGGGTGAAAGAGGTGAAAATGTTTTTATACATTTTTTTTAACCAACCAATGGCCCTTATTTTAGTCTAGAGGACCATAAGCATTAATTGTCACAAATGCACCACATATCCAATAACCTATAGCATACTTTCTATCTAGACCAATCAGAAATTGGACGAACTTTGTTTTCTTTATTTTTCCCAATGCCGCAAAGTGACCATAAAATTCTACGGCTCAATTAACTGGAACAGAACAATTCTTTCTGTCGTCCAAGTATCGACCTTATAAAGAAGGTCAACTGTAAGGAGACGGCTAGAAGACAGGAACATGCTTCTCATTTCCTAAAGAAAACTGTCGTAGCTGATGGAAAGATAAGAAATAAACATAGCAAGATATTCTAAGACGTTTCTTGCCTAGTTCCATTAAAGAGAATCCGAATTTCTATAGCCAAGCACTATTTTGACCTAGTAAATTTACAAATAATGGTATGTCTGCAGAAATTTCTTTAGATTAAACAAGGCGGTCGCACTTTTATAAGCAATCTTATTGTAGATTGACTAATGAAGCAGGATTTTCTATGAATAATAATTCTCAAAAAGTAGTAAGAATAAATTAAGTACAGAAGAGAAACAGGAAACAGTTTTACATTTGAGGGACATTCTTTGCAACCTGGATACTTCTTAATTAGTTCAAGGAAGTAAGGCATTTGTGCATTTCAGTGTTTAATTTTGCTTACATTCTATTATTATGTTTTTACGACACACGAAGAAGCGTTTAGTGGTAAAATATTTCATTTAAAACATATAAATGGTAAAAACGACCAATAAGTTTTATTTCTTATGGGAGATAATGTTTTAATGGTTTTTAAATTTAATTACACTGTACAAAGGTTACTATTGTTAATTGGTACAACGCTACACAACTGCTGGAGTAAGATGTTTCTATTTTAAGAAAACTCTAATCGTTGGAGAAAAGTTTTATTTAGCTTGTGTAAAGTTTTACCAAGCGTTAAAAACTACTGGGGTATTACTCAAAGCACATGCGTTAAGACAAACATTGGCGCAGAGCTTTTAAAGTCTTGTGCGTATTTGGCTATTATAAATAAAAAATAAATAAACAATAGGTTATTAAATTTTTAAACAGTACAATTTTTAAATCCAGACAATAGAGACAATAAATGATAAGAATAAAAACCAAAAATATCCATTTTAAACTGAAATAATTATTTAAAAAACATATCCTCACTACTTACTGTTTTAAATAGCAGCTAAAAATAGACGGAAATCAATGTCAGTGAGACACTGTAGTAAACGCCAGATTCAAGACACAACCGATTTAATCATCTGATTCTTATTTAAAAAAAAAAAGAAAAGCGAAGAAAAACTTGATTGTATTACACATCATTCACTTATATAACAGAATCGCTGATGTAACACTTATATTGTAGAATTAGTTTATTATTAAAAAATGTGGTTTACCTTCATAGCCAATGTCATCGCTAAATTGCAATGTCGCCACACTGAATGCCAATGACAGAGTTTCACTAAAAATTACAGAAAAAAAACTTAAAATAACACAATTTCGACTTCTCACAGGTGCCATGATGTGACTGATTGGTGACATGTTCTCTATTACCTCTCTTTAATGTCGCTGTAGCAGTAATTTTTACGACCAGTTTCACAGTGACATTGCGCAAAATCATTAAAATATTGATCTTTTTTTTTTTTTTTTGAAATGATTCGGCGCTTGTCAATATGTTAATATATTGCTAGTAAATGTCATGGTTGTATGCAGTGAGAGCCAGAAAGTCATTCATATTATACTTATCTTTTACCAACGCTTATGGATTCTACAAGTAATTTATTTTCTAGTAGTATTTATTTAGTAATTTATATATACACTGAAGTGACAAAAGTCATGGGATACCTCTTAATATCGTGTCGGCCCTCCTTTTGCCCGGCGAAGTGCAACAACTCGACGTGGCATGGACTCAACAAGTCGTTGGAAGTCTTCTGCAGGAATATTGAGCCATGCTGTCTCGATAGACGTCCATAATTGTGAAAGCGTTGATGGGGCAGGATTTTGGGCACGAACAGACCTCTCGATGGTGTCCCATAAATGCTCAATGGGATTCATGTCGGGCGATCTAGGTGGCCAAATCATTCGTTGGAATTGTCCAGAATTTTCTTCAAACCAATTGCGAACAGTTGTGGCCCGGTGACATGGCGCATTGTCATCCATAAAAATCCCATCGTTGTTTGGGTACATGAAGTCCATGAATGGCTGCAAGTGATCTCCAAGTAGCTGCACATAAGCATTTCCAGTCAATGTTCGGTCCAGTCGCACTAGAGGACCAAGTCCATGCCATGAAAAAACAGCCCACACCATTACGGAGCCACCACCAGCTTGAACAGTGCCTTGCTGACAGTTTGGGTCCATGGCTTCGTGGGGTCTGCGCCACACTCGAACCCTACCATCGGCTCTTACCAGCTGAAATCGTGACCCATCGGACCAGGCCACGGTTTTCCATTCATCTAGGGACCAACCGATATGCTCACGTGCCCACGAGAGTCGCTGCAAGCGATGTCGTTCTGTCAGTAAAGGCACTCGAGTCGGTCTTCTGCTGGAATAGCCCAAGAAATCCAAATTTCTCCGCACAGTTCTAGCAGACACGTCCATTGTACGTCCCACATTGATTTCTACGGTGATTTGACGCAGTGTTGCTTGTCTGTTAGAATTTACGACTCTTTGCAGACGTCGCCGGTCTTGATCTTTAAGTGCAGGCGGTCGACCACTGCGCTGTCCATGGTGGTCCCCATCGATGTTATGCCTGAAATTTCATACTCTCGGCACACTCTTGACACAGTGGATCTGGGAATGTTGAATTCTCTAACGATTTCCGAAATGGCATGACCCATGCGTCTAGCTCCAACTAACATTCCGCGTTCAAAGTCTGTTAATTCACGTCGTGCGGTCATCATCACGTTAAAACCTCTTCACATGAATAACTTGAACAGAAATGAAAGCTCTGTAAAAGCACTGCGCATTTATACCTGTTCTATGCGATGCTACTGCCATCTGAAAATTTGCATATTGCTATCCCATGACTTTTGTCACTTCAGTGTATATATATATATATATATATATATATATATATATATATATATATATATATATATATATATATGTATGTGTGTGTGTGTGTGTGTGTGTGTGTGTGTGTATATAATTGTTGATTAATTTTCCTGTTCAATTGATTGTACACTGGCGGAAAAGAAAATCCCAACACCAAGAAAGACTTGTGTTAGATACACGAAATTTGGTAGGCGTATTTATACAACTGAAAGATGACATCGATTGAAATTTCGCGCTCCGCGCATAAGTGTGGCGCAGCTGGCGTCACTCAGAACATGCAAATAAGTCTTGTTTTGAAAGCGTGTTGTGAAGCTAGTGAGTATTATTTTTCCGTGAAATTTGACGAATTGCGTTCATGTTAGCCAGGAATGCCTTTAAGAAGACGAAGAAGCCATTATCAACATCTCACCGAGTTTAAACGAGGTCGTACAATTTGGCTACGAGAAGGTGGATTTTCATTTTGCGATATTACAGAAATACTTCGTGGGAAAGTTTCCACCATGCATGATTATTGGAACCTATGGTCAAGGGATGGTACTACCTCAAGAAGATCGAGTTCCGAGCTGCCACGTGGCACGACTGAGAAGGAAGGTCGCCGAATCTTGCGTACGGCTGTGGCGCATCGTTCTGCATCTGGGGCTGACATTCGAGCTGCAGTTGGTACTGTCGTGACCCAAGGAACGGTAAGAAACTGTTTACTTCAAGGACAGCTCCGAGCCAGGCAGCCTATAGCCGGTATTCCATTGACTGCAAACCATTGCCGTTTCCGACGGCAGTGGTGCCAAGACAGAGCTCACTAGAGGTCGGAGTGGAGATCTGTTGTAATTTTTGATGAAAACAGATTCTGCCTTAGTGCCAGTGGTGGCTGTATATTGGTCAGAATGAGGCCAGGGGATCTCCTGCATCCAAGTGGTCTACGGCCTAAACACACGGTACCCACACCTGGAGTCATGGTCTCTGGAGCAATTTCCTACGACAGCAGGGGCATTCTTGTAGTTATCCCAAACTCACTAACTGAAAATTTGTCTTTAGTCCGGTAATTTAACCAGTAGTACAGCCCTTCATGAGTAGCATTCAAGGGGGAGTTTTCCAACAGGATAACGCTTGCCCTCACATCGCTGCTGCAACGCAATGTGCTCTACAGAGTGCTGACATGTTACCATGACCTACAAAATCACCAGGTTTGTCTCCAATTGATAACATATGGGATATCATTGGACGGCACCTCGAGCATCATCCACAGTAGGGTGAGTCGAAAAAATCGATTTTTTTATTTCGAAATCGCATTACCTGTCAAAAGTTGTGGTTTTGTATCCACAACTTGGGAAAAATAAGAAAAAAATTCTAAGTTGACGTCTTCGGTTCGCGCATGAGGCTCAAAGTTGGAAAAAATATGTTAAAAATGGAAATTTTCAAAAAGAAAAAAGAAAAAAAAAACTGTAACTTTTTATAATGCAAATACCATAAGCTGTAAATATTTTGTGCATTTTTAATCTAAAAAAATATTTTATAGCTTTTACATACGATCTTTAGTTTGCACATCAGCCTTAAATTGGGCTAAAATCGCCTACAATGTCAAATTTCGAAAATATTGATTTTTTTAATTTCGAAATCGCATTACCTCTCAAAAGTTGTGGTTTGGTATCCAAAATTTGGGAAAAATAAATAAAAAATCTAAGTTGACTCCTTCGGTTCGCGCATGAGGCTTAAAGTTGGAAAATATATGCTAAAAATGGAAATTTTCACAAAATAATTTGAAAAAAAAAAGTAATTTTTTTTTCTATCGAAACTGCTTTAAATTGTTAGTAGATAACATAAGTTGAACACAAAAAATTATATATAACTTTTAGAAGATACATTCTGTTTGTGTATAAGGCTCAAGATATGAAAAAAAATGTCAAAAACTGAACCAGAACGCACTATGTCGGCGCTGTGCCGGTATATTTTTGTTCTACAGCCGACTTTTCTAGACATTACACATATTCTAGGAGACAGTTCAAAGTCCCTGCAATCTGCACTCCCTTTGGTTGTCACTTAGTCAGCTAGACCCGCCAAACAAACAGCATCTTTAATTAGCAACTGAAAGTGAATCAAAAAGTGCAGCGTGTTTAGCTTTGGGTGAGTTTTTTTTTGTAACTTTATAGCATATTTTTATGCTCAAGTTTTGTTATACTGTTCTCCGTTCTCCGAATAATAAAAATGGAACCCCGGAAAACTTCTAAACGTTTAATTATTTGTCCGTTTTTTGGTGTACCGAAAGGGTTAAGTCAAAGTGTTTTAACCACATGTGCAGATGTGTTGTTAGCTTGCTTTGAAGAAAAATCGCAATCTGTAAAAGGCGAACCTTTTTCAAGGATTTCAGATTGCATAGCTCATAGAAGAAATTTACTGCAAAGCTTCTATACCAACGGTCAGTCATGTACGTATTGTAAAATTGATAAAGGATTACCATAATACTACACTTTGAGAAAGGCATTTAGTCGTGATAAAGATAAATTGAACTTCAAGACAACACTCAATCCTTTTGTTAATTAAGCGAAGTCTAGACTTTTTGACGTTGCTTCTTTCAAGTGTGCAATGAATTTTTCGTGTTCTTGTACTAAAAAGCCAATCTCTTGTAGATGTACACTATACATTTGTGCATTGGTATAGAACGCACATTGGTATTACCACTGTACATTGGTATAGAAGCTTTGCAGTAAATTTCTTCTATTTAAGCAGATATGCAATCTGAAATTCTTGAAAATGGTTCGCCTTTTACAGATTGCGATTTTTCTTCAAAACAAGTTAACAATACATCTGCACATGTGGGTAAAACACTTTGACTTAACCCTTTCGGTGCACCAAAAAACGGACAAACAATTAAACGTTTAGAAGTTTTCCGGGGTTCCATTATTTATTAGTCGGAGAACGGAGAACAGTATAACAAAACTTGAGCATAAAAATATGCTATAAAGTTACGGAAACACTCACCCAAAGCTGAACACGCTGTACTTTTTGATCCACTTTCAGTTGCTAATTAAAGATACTGTTTGTTTGGCGGGTCTAGCTGACTAAGTAACAACCAAAGGGAGTGCAAACTGCAGGGACTTCGAACTGTCTCCTAGAATATGTGTAATGTCTAGACAAGTTGACTGTAGAATAAAAATATACCGGCACAGTGCCGACGTAGTGCGTTCTGGTTCAGTTTTTGACTTTTTTTTTTTTTCATATTTTGAGCCTTATGCACAAACAGAATGTATCTTCTAAAAGTTATATGTATATTTTTCGGTTCAAATTATGTTATCTACTAACAATTTAAATCAGATTCGATAGAAAACAATTACTTTTTTTTTTTTCAAATTATTTTTTTGAAAATTTCCATTTTTAGCATATATTTTCCAACTTTGAGACTCATGCGCGAACCGAGGGAGTCAACTTAGATTTTTTTTATTATTTTTCCCAAATTTTGGATACCAAACCACAATTTTTGAGAGGTAATGCGATTTCGAAATAAAAAAAATCGATATTTTCGAAATTTGACATTGTAGGCGATTTTAGCCCAATTTAAGGCTGATGTGCAAACTAATGATCGTATGTAAAAGCTATAAAATATTTTTTTAGATTAAAAATGCACAAAATATTTACAGCTTATGGCAGTTGCATTATAAAAAGTTACAATTTTTTTTTCTTTTTTCCTTTTGAAAATTTCCATTTTTAACATATTTTTTCCAACTTTGAGCCTCATGCGCGAACCGAAGACGTCAACTTAGAATTTTTTTCTTATTTTTCCCAAGTTGTGGATACTAAACCACAACTTTTGAGAGGTAATGCGATTTCGAAATAAAAAAATCGATTTTTTCGACTCACCCTAATCCACAGTCAGCAATGACGGTCCTAGTATTGATACAACAAGTGCAACAAGCATGGCACTCTATACCACAAAGTGACATTCGGCACCTGTATGACATAATGCATGCACGCTTGCAGGTTTGCCTTCAAAATTCTGGAGGTTACACCCTCTATTAAATTAGCATAATTTCACATTTGTACAGCAATTTCTTGAGCTTAAATTAGCCAGTGTTTTTGTACATTTAATCAATTAAACATGTTAACTAGACAATTGCATTACCCAAATTTCATTACTCTACAGTAATTTTTTCTTGGTGTTGGGATTTTTTTTCCGCCAGTGTATTATTAAATATTGCATTGATTATTTTCCTTGCACAAAAAGATAATGATTATAGAAAGGTTGAAGCATTTTGATGAAAATTTAATTCTATTTCGAATAAGGAAAACTGACAATTCGTGCCTCTGACCGATTTCATTTCCGAACTTCTAATATCATGTTTTCATGAAATTAGAAGATAACATTGCCCAAAACTTGTAAGATCGTATAATTTGATCAAGAAACTAATCCTATTCCTAAAATAATGAGAAAAACCTTTGTACTTTTAATTTTCTTTATCTAATTTTATCTCGTTTACAATTTGTCTCACATGGTTCTTAATATTTTCCAATGACGTCCAAGGATAATTGAATATTTAATCTACTCTATACCTTTTTTTGTTTATGACAATGATGGTATTTCAAAAACTGAAGCTAGGACTAAAATATTTTGTTAATTCTTAATCTAACCTTCCAAGTAAAAATGATGTTTGTCCTATAGGGCAATTCCATGCAAGTGTGGAAAAGCGTTGGAAAAATCAAATTACAGCAATGCGTCTGTTTTACATATTTTTCGGTTTAAAAATGTTAGAAGTTTATTATTTATACTAATTTTTTGTCAAGAATGTAGTATTTTTAGTTTTGGCGGCACTTTGAAGTTGGAAATAGAATATTTAACTTTTGGCAAAGCAAATGGTCAATCTTTCAACGTTGGTAAGTTTCAATTTTTTTTCTTTAGATAACTGTTTTAAAGAAAGAATATTGATTATTACACTTTAATTCAATATTGTAAATTGCTAAAATGAGTGTTTTCACGTAAATTAAGTGATTTATGTTAACTTCAAAACTGCACTGTTCTATGTAACATAAGTTACCAAAAACATGTTAAAGTTCATGATGTGCATAAACAAAGGTCAATGCAATGTTAACAATGCTATATTTTCTATCTTATAAGTGTGTGTTAAGTAAATAGCTAAAGTTTTTTTTTAAATATTGTCTATTTAATTTTCTGTGCTACAATCAAAACGTGTAACTTAAGTTACCAACATATGCAGGTAATGTAAGTTACCCAAGTAGAACTTAAATACTTGTATTTATAAAGAAAGTAACTTGTGAAATAAACCTATGTGGTAAGTAGGAGTAATTTATGCAAGAATTCTTTTGAGTTTGTACTGTATTTACTTAATTTAAATTAATCATATTTCTTAAAATGTCTCTATTTGTTAATAAGATTACAATACACCTCTATTATAAATTATATGTTTCTTTTTGGCTTTTGAGATATTAATTCTCTAAACAATATCACTGCATTCAGAATATTTAGGAGTAATGTACTATAAATTATTCAAAAATGACGTTAATATATATGCGTTAATATATATATATAGGGTGAGTTCTGGTAAGTGCGTACCCTTTTTTAACCGACTTCAACAAAGGAGGAGGTTATACAATTCGTCGGAGAAATTTTTTTTTTTTTCGGTATGTTCCAAGATTACTCGAAGACGCCTGGACCGATTTCAAAAATTCTTTTTTTGTTAGAAAGGTCTTTCTTTCCGATTGGTCCCATCCTCTCGTGGTCCGGGTTCGATAACGGGAACCTGCAGAAATCTTTCGAAAAAGAAATTGGGATCACAGTAATCGTAATAATGACCATTTTGAACGCCAGGCTTCTCTGGATTGCATAATGAAACTCCTTTCTATGGTCTTTTTGAAAATTTTAAACCGAGTATCTTTCTATGTCCTGCTTTTTTCTCCTGAACTCCAACGAACTGAAAGTCGTACCAGGTACTGATTGGTTCGTAATATTTCAGGTTTTGTTAGTCTTAATTTACATAAGGTTTGATAAAGGAATTCTGAAGAAAATGAGGAAAATCTCCAAATTTTTGCTCAAATTTAAAGCGACTAGGTGACCCGTGCGGAATTCCGCAAAAAAAGAAAAAAAAAAAAAAAAAAAACCTCTAAACTTAAAATTTAATACGACAATTTTTATTGGCTTCATTATCTGCCCGAAGTTGCAGCGCAGTGTCGAAATCTATAAAGAAAAGTCCAGCGTAAGTTGGTGTAGTCCCTGCAGGAGGTTGCAAGTTCCCGATCATATGGTACACTTGACCATGTAGTTTAAAACAATATGGACCTCTGCCAGGAATGTTAACTGAGTCCACTTTGACTGAAGCGAAGGCCAAAGCATTGTTGAATTGTCTAATATTGTCTAGGTAGTAGACACCTTCCTGTTAGTCTGCCTGTTGGTACCCTGTTCCTTGGCATTGTAAAATCTTGTACGTTTGCACGACATCGCCATCAACTGCCGTTGTTCTGACAACTTTGCAAAGAGATCGAAGACACGTTCACTTTTACAACTACTACAAAAGTGATACCCTATATTAAAATCAAATACCCAAGGCTACTACTAAACTAAATACTAACGTTATCGCAAAACTACCATAGTATTTTGAAACAATAAAAGTTACAATTAAGGTTTACCGAGCTAAGCCTTGGCTTGAAATGTCGCATTTAAAATTGATTTGAACAACAATGGCAACGATTTTGACAGTTGAGCAAAAAATTTAACTTTTTCAAACTTCAATCGCTTATAAGTCGCTTAAACGTGGATTTTCGAGATTCTCCTTACGCGGCGCTAGCGGAGAAACGTTCTAAAGAACGCATTTTTTTTAATCTTTCGAATGAAATCAAAATGGAGACGACACGACAATTATTTCGCTAGATAGAGTCAATTTTGTGCCCAAAAATTGAAGTTCGAATAAAAAACGAACCGACACTTTTTAGAGGTTGGGTCTAATTTTCGTCAATAGCCCGCGGGATAAGCTTCAAAATCATAAATTTTCTTGCAATTCGATAAAGAAATGAGCGAGTTTCGACCGGGTATAGGATTCGGCTTAGAGAAATAATATATGGAGATTTGTCCTAAATGATTAAATATGAAATTCATTGTTACAGAACGTGATTGATATGAAACAGTTATTATAATGATCATGAAAATTTTGAATGAAGGCTTAACTGAATCAAACATAAAACTCATTAGCGGGCCACCTGTGTAATACGTCGTAAAATTTTATGAACTGCGAGAATCTAGTGTTGTTTTGAAACATAAATTAGTTGAAAAGCCGTTAATATTTAGCCTTTAATTAAACTAGTACACAAATAAATACCAGAGAATAACAAGGATTAATTTTTAGTGTCAATCGCTTAAAATTTTAGACGCGTTGATACTTTCTTTTTTTTTCTTACATAGTTTATTTTATGAAGCATTTACTTAAGAAAATTAGGTGAAGTTTTGCAATGGAAACATTACCTTATTTCATATGTACATTTACACTAAAAAGATTAAAATAAAAATATTTTTGAAAAAAAAAATTGAACCGACTTCGGAACTTCACTCAGAAAATGCTCTAAAAAGTAAAAAATAATTTTATTCTTTGAACTCCATCGATACTACATTTAAACATAAGTTTTGAAGTCGGCGCAAAAACTATAGGTAAAATGATGTTTACTATATTTTGCCAACATTTTCAGAGAAATCATTGAAAATTGAGAGCTGAATATTTGTATATGTATTTTTCAATGAATGCGAATGCGAATAAAGAACCTGGATTCATTTAAATTTATATTTATAGTTTCGAATGATTCTATTTGGCTTTTTTTTGCGCCGACTTCAAAACTTATGTTTATATGTAGTATGGATGGAGTTCAAAGAATAAAATTATTTTTTACTTTTTAGAGCATTTTCTGAGTGAAGTTCCGAAGTCGGTTCAATTTTTTTTTTCAAAAATATTTTTATTTCAAAGTTCATGTTCTCAAGGATGCTGCTCTGTTGAAAAATCTTGTACACTCACAATTTTTTTTTTTAGTTTTCTTTCCAGATCCTTTACTAAGATTTTCAAGCATATAATATGTCAAATAAACCATAAGCATAGGTTTTGTGACCTGGTTTATGACACCTATTCTAAGGTACGCACTTTCCCTACCTAGCGGGGTAAGTGCGTCCACCTGAAATTATGTAAATATGAGCAGGAAAAAACTTCTGACACATATTAAATATGTTAGGTAATTGCCTTGGGATAATTCCTAATACTAGAGATCAGCACTTGCTTGAATGGATGAAACGCGATCAGTGATATCCCACGTGTCTTACGAACAACTGTGATTTGAAGATTGAGAGAGTTGTGTCTGTGATTCTTCCTTTGTCCTTTTAATAATACCAAGTGAGTAAATGTAAGTTGTTTTTATTTAGTAATAATCACTTATAGTCTACATAGTTTATTTTGGTTTAATACATTATTCAGTCTGTGTTTAAGCCAGGGTTCGCACTTACCCCTTTTTAAATATAAGTTGAGACGTGCGTCCAATAGCGTTGTTGTAAGTGCATCCCCCTGTGATTTTCTTTAATTCTATTTGTATGGTAGATCGTTAGGTGACCTGAGTGAACAATTCGTTTTTTTTTCTTTCTTTTTTTTTTTGAATAAATACGTTTTTAAAATATTTTTCTTATTAGAATCAGCAGCATTAAGAACTAGCTGTCGTGGCCGTCACGAAACTTTCTTCTATATCTATCTTATGAATTCCGGTTACAAAATAAAATACGTACTCGCCCGAGTAATTGGAGACAGCTCCAATTTCCCAATTATCGTAATAACACTGCAAATTCAGAATCAACGAGCGAAATTGGAAATCATTGCAGAAGCCTTGTTTAGATAAATTGCAAACATTTTATTTGTTAGTAAAATGAAATTGGCAACAGTTAAAAATTTCAAATCATTGAAAGTTTTCAGCTGTTTTGATAATTAAATAGCGTGAAAGCGATTTTTTAATGAATTAATTTTTCGCATTGTTGACTAAGCGCAAAGATCACCCCATCCTCCCCTGAGGAGATTGGCGACAAAATTTAATCGATGCTTGCTTCCATATTGAGTTAGTGTTATTCCAAATTTCATTCAAATCGCAGCAATATTTCCCGAGATACAGTAGGTGCAATGACAAAATAAGCACTTTTGATTGCTCCACCCCCCTTGGAGATATTGACAAACAAATTGAATCAGCACCTGTACTCAGTAGGGTCTACCTATGGACCAATTTTCGTTTGATTCCGCCGGTTACTTCCTGAGATATAGCAATCACCCCCGCGCAGAACACGTGCGATTGCTCCACCCCCTTGGAGATATTGACAAACAAATTGAATCAGCACCTGTACTCAGTAGGGTCTACCTATGGACCAATTTTCGTTTGATTCCGCCGGTCACTTCCTGAGATATAGCACTCACTCCCGCGCAGAACACGTGCGATTGCTCCACCCCCCTTGGAGGAATTCGCTAAACAAAGTCAGGTGCACCAGTTCACATGGTGGTACATATGTGCAAAAATTTTTGTTCGATTTCATGCAGTAGTTTTTGCTCTAGCGCGGCCACAAAAACTGGTCACACACATACAGACTCACACACAGACAGACACACACACACACACACACACACACACACACACAGACAGACATTTTCCAAAAATGGTCGAAATGGACTCAGCGCACCTCAAAACGTGCAAATCCGTCAAAATTCGACATTCGAAAATTTTCACGAAACCAATACTTTCTTCTATATATTAGATATAGAAGAAAGTAAAAAACACAAAATAAAGAGCAAAAAGAAAATAATTGATCATGATATGATACTTGTACTTTTTTTTCTTGTACATTGAAATAGTTTTTCACAAGTTGTTCTTAATTTTCTTAAATATAATTTGTTCATTCCTCCACCTTCGTTTTTTGAATCAGTTGGTTCCTTATTTAGTGTTTCACTTAATTTCATTGCTTCATTTGTCATTCTGGTTTAAATTAAGTATAGCTTATGATCGCTATTTTTTAACGAAAAATTTACTAACTGATATATAAAAGCCAATATATTTCAGAGGTAATGAATAAAATTGAAATCTTATGCCGCATTCAATGTAAATATAAATACTTGATGGAAATGACGTCGGATTTATAATCGACTTATAAAAAAGTTATAAGCAAAATTAAAGGTGAATTACGAGAGTCGGATTTTCCACGTAATGGTACACACTTGCCTCATCATAATGGTACACACTTGCTCCGCATAATAGTACGCATATGCCTCATGATAGTGGTACGCACTTGCCCCATCATAATGGTACGCACTTACCCCCACCTTACTTTAAAGAAAGGGAAAGTGCGTACCGTCATATAAACAAATTTTAGTTAGAGTATTTGATCAAAATACCCCATGTATGTTATTAGTAGATATTACTCAAAAGAAACAACTCGTATTTCTTGACTTCAACTGCTTAGTATGACTACAAGAGAAACTGAAACAAAACCTTCTCAATCTTTACTTTAGAGTTTTTTTTTTTGAAGACATTTAAGTTGTCTCTGATTGTGATTCGTCTATTGAATCCAGGCTTGAATTCTACCTATTGAAATTATCATTATACAGTTATCTAACATAGTCGATGTGTTGCAGAAGCCATTTCAGGATAGTGTTCATATAATTTCCAGTGGACGCACTTAGCAGAAGGAAGTCAACTGAATAAATATAAATTCACTCCAACCCTCAAATGTAAAATTATTAGATTATTTAATTCAAAGTACCTGGGGACCGAGCCCAGCTCGGTTAAAAAAAAGAGGTTTGTAAACTCGTGTTTTTTTTTCTTCTAAAGTTCGTAGTACTTATTTAGATAAACTTGAAAAGCATTTTTAAGCACTTGGTGGGAATTGCGCCTTTGAAACAGCTGTAATTCATTTTAAAAAACAAAACCTTATTTGGACAAGACGTGATCATTACAACCTTATTTAAACGATGCACACCGTAAAATTACACCACAATAACTTTTATTTTGATTGATCTCTTTAACATTTTTTCATTTCATTTCATTTCATTTGGCGTCTAAAGCTTGGGAGGGTTTGGTGAGAATGGATGCAGAGTCTTTTCTCCAGTAGGCCTTTAACATTTCAAAAACAATAACAATTCTAACGTGTTGCCAAAACTCGTTTGCCAAAAACCATAAAAGTTTAAATTTACGCTGATGTGACTATTTTTAAACCCATTGTTATAATCAAACGTGGTCGCTATGAAACAGTAACAATGATAGTAATCATAAAGAAAATGGAGAAAGAAAGCTTCTCAAACTTTAATTGAAGGCCCAAAAACGGGGTTTGTTTGTGGAAACTCGCGTTTTCACAGAAAAAACGCCGATGTAGATGAACTCAAAAACCGAAACTTTATCTAAAAAAAATTTATCAAAATCGTTAGAGCCGTTTTCAAGATCCGAAATATATACAAGAATTGCTCGTTTAAAGATATAAGATGTGCTCCACAACATTTTAAATTCCACTAAAAGTAATGTTTAAAATTTAAAACACACAATTCGCCAAATTATTCAAAAAGACGATAAGTTAAGTAACAGGAGATTTTTACCCAAATGTAGTCAGTTTTCGAGGCTTAACTCTATACGCAAATTTAAACCACTATGTAACTTTAAAGAAGAAGGAACAATTCGTTTGGAAAATGACCCTATACTCGGCAGCAACCTTTCTTGACTATGAAGAAATAAGCTGAGACCAAGCAAAGCAAGTAGTTTCTTGTGCGGTGTCCGAATTTTGGGTGAAATTAGACCCTTTCCTTAGAAGCCAGATTAGGTTGTTTCATCTACGCATATGTAGCCTTTTTTTGCCATAATATTCGTAATTTTTTTAATATTTTCAATTCTACGAGCGGAGTAGCGCGGAAGCGTACATCCGTATGAATGGAACGCGCCAGCCAATAAGAGTTCACGCACAGTTGGCGATCTCTTCTAATTCGCCAAGTAACTCTGTTTTTCTTCCGCGCATAGTGACGTCAGTGTCAATTTAAGTTGCAAGCAAGTATAGTATTTCAGTTTTGCGCATAGAGTTAAGCCTTGAAAATGGACTAAATTTGAGAAATTAATATTTCCTGTTCTAATTAACGAAGAGAAACGCGCAAAAACTTTTCTCAGAAAAAAAATTTTTTCGAACAATGTATAACGTTAGGGGTTGGGGAAAAGTTTTCCTTCCTCAATTAGGCGAAGTACACCAAAAAGGAGATACGAAGGAAAATGAAAGACTTTAATTGAAAAAAAAAAAAAAATGCGATTCGAAAAGAGTAACAGAACGTAAATTTAAAACCTCGCACGAAGCAAAAACTTGGCGAGCGTTTCTGCCGCCAATTGCATTTGACAATGACAATGGGATTGATTTTGGAGCGCTTAGGCATATCGCCTGTAATCTCCTGTGCAATTGATGTCAAGTGGAGCTGACTTTAGTAATGTGTAATATTCAGGAGGAGTAAGTAGGAAGCTGATTGGGCAAGCCCAAGGAAGCAGTGGTGAGCCAAGATTGGTCAGTTGTTAAGCCGGCGATGTTGTGTCATGACGTGGTGCCGCTTAGCGCCAAGAGAGGGATTTTTCCCAAGGGAGTTCTCATAGTGTGAGGACGTATTCGAATTCTATCCCAGGGGAACGGTTTCGCCGCTCTCCATCCCTTTTCTCTCCGCCAAAACATTCAGGGCTCGTTCGCCAACGCTTACTCGCCTTTTTTAAGGCGGTATCGAGTTCGGTCGGCGGGTCAGGATTGCTAGGCGGTCCCTTTTGAGCGAAGGGCCCTTTTCAGGGCCATATTACTTAGCTCGTTTTCAGCTCTTTCTCGACACCTCCACCTCTCATATGCTGAGCCGGGGGACTGACTGAACACAATGGCTGCTGACTCGGACATGGCCTCCGGTATGGACGGCGACTCCGATCAGGTGAGAACCAATTCCTTAACCAGTGTCATTGCGGCCGTTAAGTTTTCCAAGTCAGTTTTCGAAAACAAACTAGCCTCAGCCAGGACACTAGATGAAATTACTCCTATCCTTGAATCCCTCTACACTATAGAGGATGTCAGTTTTGAATGCAAACTTAATGCTAGTGAAACTAAAACTCTTAGAATTATCCGGAGAATGATTAGGGCTGCCAATGCTAAGAAAGACTTAATCTTTCATGATCTACTTGAAGCTTTTCTAAAAAGCCCCAACAACCATGACAATCAAGGGAACTCTTCTCCCAATCATAGCTCGCCCACACAAGTGGGTAGCTTTGCTAAACTTAACGATAGCATAACTGTTAACCGTAACAGGTCTAGGCCTGGGTCTGCCGCTAGTGGCAGCACCTCTGAGATTAATGACAGCGACGGCTTCCAGACTGTCAGGAACAAAAAAAGGGCCAGAAAAAACTCCGCCCCCGAACCCCCCACTCCTCTTGAATCCAATAACTCATTCCAACCCCTTAGTAGCACACCCAGTACCAGCTCTGCAACCCCCATTCCCCCCCCTGCGCCCAATGCTAACAGTGGCTCAAGTCGAATTAATTTCAGCACCTCCAATTCTGACAGACAACCCTCAATCCCCCCCATCTTCATTTACTACCCCGGTGACTATAGGCACATGCTCAAAAGATTTTCTGAAATTGCCGGCTACGAAGTTAAGGGTCAACTTACCCAATCAAGGGAAACTAAAGAACCCACCTTAAAGATCTTCCCCAGAGACGCAGCTGCTTACAGAATAATAAGAGACCAGATCTCGAAAGCAAAACTTCGCTCGCACACCCACCTCTTAAAAGAAGAACAGAGCCTTAGGGTAGTCATCAGGGGTCTTGGCACCGATATCCTCATCGACGAATTGGAGGATGAGTTAAAAGATCTTGGCTTTAAACCGCAAACAATAATCCAGATGAAAAAAGGGAAAGAAAGAACCCCAATGCCCCTATATATTGTTCACCTAGAGAACAATGAAATCAATAAAGAAATTTGGAATGTTAAAGAAATGTTCCAACTTAGGATAAAAATAGAGCCACTGAAAAAAAAAGAAGGGCAAATATCCCAATGCTTCAGATGTCAGATGTACGGTCATGGCAGCAGATGCTGTACTCGCCCCCCCAAATGTGTTAAATGTGGTTGGGACCACCTTACGAAGGACTGCGATGCTGAAGAGATCGATATACCCCGCTGCGCCCTCTGCACGGGCAACCATACTGCGAACTCCCCCGACTGCCCCCTAAGACCAAAATTTACCCCTAAACCCACCCAAAACATTTGGGAATTAAGAAAACTCGCCCAGGAAAATTCCTTTCCCCCCCTTCCCTCCAATCCACCCCCCCTTAATATTGCTGCTACTCCTCCCGCCCCCCAGTCCACCCTCCAATCCGATTCGACCTTTAATGTTCAGATTATTAACAACATTAACTCTGTCATGAACAATATGATGACACAGCTCCAAAACTTACAACAACTCCTCACCACCCTTGTCAACCATAATGGACAGGTGTAAACTTTTGTGCATACTCTCGTGGAACGCCGATGGGCTGGAGCATAAACTCCGCGAACTGATCGATTACGTCACTGACCGTCGCCCCGATCTCATTCTCGTTCAGGAATCCCACCTTGTCCCATCCAAAAATGCAAAAATCCCTAATTATACTTGCCATCGTGACGACCGTGGTACTGGCCCCGGCGGAGGTACTATTATTTATGTCAGGAAAAATCTCCCTCATTATGCTTACCCCTATTTTTCTCGTTCCTTTGAGAACACCACTGTAATACTTTTCATCAATAACACCCCAATCACCATTACTTCTATGTACTCTCCGCCAAATAAAACCATTGAGCTCGACGAGCTCAATCATCTTTGCACCCTTAATAAAAACTTCATCATTATGGGAGATTTTAATGCTAGGCATGGAAATTGGGACCCTACTTGCACTAATGCAAGGGGAAATAAAATTCATGACTTTTGCGTCAAGTACAACTATCAAATTGTTGCCCCCTCTTCCCCCACCCACTTTACGGGCCACTCTTACTCAACACTTGACTTTGCAATCATGAACAATAACGACCTTCCCTCCCAAATTTCCTCCCACCCGGAGCTCTCGTCTGATCACAACCCCGTTTTCCTAAAATTATCGCTCAATGGTTCTCTTCCAAATTTCAACAACTCCATTTCAACCATCAATTGGCCCAAATTTTACCAAATTCTCAGTGCCACGGTACCTGGCAACCCGCAGATCAGTTCAAAGGAGAATATCGACGAGGCCATTCTTGACCTCTCCGCCCATTTCGAGAATGCTCTCACCGAGTCCACTTTCACCAAAATTATCAATAAAGACCCCATTTTTCTTCCCCCCTTCATAAGACGCCTTATCAAGAAGAAAAACAGATTAAAAAAAGAATGGCAGCAAACTCGCTACCCCCCACTCAAAACTGAAATTAACTTTCTGCAGCAATCCATCAAAACTTTAATTCAGGAGCATAGGACCCATACCTGGAATGAATTTCTAAATTCTCTTGAACCCAACGGTAGAAGTTTCTTCCGATTGGTCAAGCATTTCAGAAAACCCTTCACCCCCATCCCTCCCCTCCACTCCAGTTCTGGTATGAAGTACACCGATGAAGAGAAATCTGAGGCGATCGCCGACACGCTCGAAATCCAATTCCAGCACACCTACCAAAATTACTCCGAGAGCAATATTGCTAGAGTCAATCGGACCGTAAACCACTATTTCGAAAACCCCCCCGACGATGGCACCCCCCCTTTTGTCAGCCCCTCTGATATCAATAATATTGTCAAAATTCTCCCTATTCGGAAAGCCCCTGGAGCTGACAATATCTCCAACAAAGCCCTTAAAAACTCCCCGATCAATGTAATTACAAACATCACCAAAATAATTAACTCCTCTTTAAAATTCGGCTACTATCCCAAAGTCTGGAAAAATGCCATCGTTGCTTGCATTCACAAGCCCGGTTCCGATCCAAGGTTCCCCCAAAATTATCGTCCCATCAGCCTTCTCAGCAATATTGCAAAAATTTATGAGCGTGTTATCAAAATTTACATCGAAAAACACCTTGAGGACAATAGCATCCTCCCTGATTCCCAATTCGGTTTTAGATCTAGCCACAGCACTCTTCATCAGGTACTTCGTACTACTAATTATATCATCGAAGGTTTCAACAGAGGAAGGTATTCCGTAGGCATATTTGTTGACCTGCAAAAAGCATTTGACAAAATTTGGCACTACGGCTTACTTTACAAAATGATTACCCTTCAATTTCCTCACTTTTTAATTAATATCATCAAAAACTTTCTAAAATCGAGGAAATTTCAAGTCAAACTCTGCTCCTCACTTTCGACCAATAGGGGAATAGAGGCGGGGCTTCCGCAAGGGAGCTCGTTGTCTCCCTCGCTATTCAACATTTATGCCTACGACATCCCTCACTCTCCGACAACGCTCCTCGCCCTCTTCGCTGATGACCTTACGGTCATCTCAAGGCATCCAAGCAAAATCCAAGTGGTCAAAAATGCCCAAGACCACATCGACAAAATTTGCAACTGGTACAAACTTTGGCAACTCGATATCAACGCCGAGAAAACCCAGATTGTCTGCTTCAAAAAAGGGAAGCACATTCCATTAAAGAAAATCAAAATTAAAAACTCAGAGATTGACTACTCTAATCACGCTAAATACCTGGGCATTACCCTTGACAAGAGGCTTAACTTTAACAAACATACTGACAACGTTGTCAAAAAAGCTAAGGCAACCTTCATGTTA
>JAXGGA010009933.1:0-49183 GCA_038373865.1 Uloborus plumipes | reverse complement strand
AAAAATTTGGAAAGATAACGTATTCCTAAAATTTAAAAACTGTTTATTAAAAAATGTTTCATTTAACTAAGCCCATTTTCATACTGAGAGTTGTTTTAAGCCTGACTTTTCAAATTATTTTATTCATATAGACAGAAATAATGAAACATCAATCAGGCAACACATCTGAAGCTTAGTCACCATTTTTCTTCAATGAGACTTGAGTACAGATACCAAGGGCTCCGCACTTTTCTTTCTGTAACCAAAATGTCGGATAGGTCAGCTCCTTTTTTTTTAAGATCCTTAAGTCAATCCGGTATGGCCGTAACAGACCGGATAGGCAAAGCACCTAAAAAAAGCTGAGCATAATGTCTTCACACCGATAGCATAATTTTCTTTCCCAATAGCAAAAACCTAAACTCCTGAAATTTGTATCAATTCTGGAAACTTAAAAAGTTTTTTCATCACAGGAAACTACTGGAATCCCGTGAAATTTTGGAAAATTTCTCGGAAATATAATCTGTGACGTTTCCTGATTTATTTAGTGTTGATAATCAAAATGGTAATGCTACATATTAATTTTGAAAGACAGAACTATTAGCTCCCACCCCCCTCCACACTTTATTTAAGATTTTAATGGTAAACCAGCACAGATATGATCATTCAGCATATGATCATTCAATATTTCTCAAGTCCCGCGAAAAGAATTATAATCCATCTAGGCCATCCCAATTTTAATAATTTTTATCAAAAAAAGTACCATTCATTTTTTAGTCACGATGATACATATGCTGCTTTTCACATTAAAATATGTCTTATTTGGGACACTCTGTCCGAAAAGGCTCAGGCACAATTCTTTGTTTTTTTTATGCATTTCAATTCAGTTGTTCATCTACTTATGCTGTCACTTACTGTTTTTGGCCCAAGTTGAAGTTTTGTCGGATTAAGGGTCAAATCGTCAGTTCGAGCCGTTTTTTCAATTTCTTCTTCCTTATAAAATATAATTTTTCTTGGTCTTTTGATCGATACGCATGTCTGAATTTGCTCCCCACAACGTAAAAAACAATGTACTACCATAGTAAAGCCGATTTAAAAGACAAAATATTAATAAAAGTAGTTTCATTTTCAAATTTCGGCTTCCAAACTTTCTCGCCTCCTTTACACGAGAACTACAGAGCTTTTGAGATTTTGATTATTTATTCAGCAATCTCTGCACTTTATATTCTAATAATAAATTCCCGCCTTTCCTTCACCAATCACATTTCAAGTTATATTTGCATAAAATCTGACTATTGTCTTAACTTTTGCAACAATGAAAAAAAAAATGTCTTTTGCAATATCCAAAATTTGGTTCCAGTTATATTTTTAAGAACTCCAGACACGTATTTGGGACCATATTGTGTACCAGCAGTAGAAATTTGAAAGCATTTCGTTGAATAGTTTTCTTTTAATTCACATATTTGCCATTTGTCTAAACTTTTGCATCGCAGTGTATTGTATTATTTCGCACAACGGTATAAACTACTCGGTATTTTGAGCTCAATTTTGGATACTCTTTTAAAATCTCGTCTTTCTATAGATTGTTTCTCTATTAAAATATAATATGATTCCAGATCATCATTTTTTCAAATATTGATTTCATAATTCTTTAAAAAAAAAAAAAAAACATCTGAGAGGAAGTAAAGGACGTTTTTATTGTGTTGGTTTATCCCTTGATATAAAAAAAACAATCTTTTGTTGTAGCCAACTTGGCATAGATTATATATTTCTATGTATAAAAAATCTTGTTAACATTACGGGATGCATTTTCTGAGTTCAATTGTGGAAAAACGGTAGCAACAAATTTAAAACGATTTGGTATACATAGTTAAATGATGATGCTGATCACATATATGTGAAAAAAAATGGGAATTCTCCTGGAAAATTTTAAAGCATAAATTTGTAGAGCATATTATTCCTGAAAACAAATAACAGCTTTCACGTGTCTCTAATGTTTAAAGTCTTTCAATACAAGCGAGGGTTTCGTTTCTTTTCTAAGAGACTAAAAGTTAATTCGATTTTTCATTTTCGTTAAGTGATGAATTTTTGCTCGCCGCGTGAACTAGTCTCTCTTTGGCAAGCTTTTTCCACACGTAAATGTTTGTGCTACAATGAAAGTGTTTTCAGTTTGTGTAAATCATTGTTTTAGTTTAACCCGTAACAGGGGAGGTGAGAAAGAAAGGACGTAACATGGGGACGTAAGGACTTAGAAACAGCTCTGTTTTATTTTTTTTTAATCGTGTAATTAAGATAACGTTCAGTGACTTCTCTCAGATGTTCTTCGGACTCTAATTAGAACGGAAAAAATATTTTGGAATTTTTATTTCGAATATATCTTTTCTGTGGAAATTTTGCTGGAGCCATAAGGTTGATTGAGAAAAATCATATGCTGCAGCAAATAACTTATTACTCGTAAATTAAAAGCCAGTAATTTCGAAAGAATTAGTTGTAATTAAAATTCCCAAAACAAGTAACAATTATTAATTGCAATTAACAATTAAATAATTGTTAACTGTAGTAAACTACAATTAATGAATTATTAATTGTTAACTGCTACTTCTACAATTAACAATTACTAAATTGTTACTTGACATTTTCGACAATTACAATTGTCGAAAATGATTACAAATATTTAATTGTCCATGCAATTAAAACGTGCCCAGACCTAGCTGAGGGTATGTCAAACTTAGTGGAATCGCAGACTATCCCTCTCACACAGTTTGAGAGGGACTTACATAAACAGAAATTTTGTGTCCCGCAATACGAATCGTGTTTCATTTTACGTAGAACGAATAAATCAATACAAACCATAAACTAATAGCCAATACAAAATGATACTTTCTAGAGTAAGCCGCCACGGCTTTGCCTGTGGTAAAATTTAAACGATTTTTGCTGCTATCACTGCATCCATAATTCCCGAATTAAAGAAACCTTGTACAGCAAATATATTGAAAATTGAAGCCTCATTTTACTAAAGTTTGTTAGAGAGAAAAAAAAAGACGTCTGCTTTGTCCTTGCGAAATTGCAATGTTTTACCTCTTTAGCTAATATCTTAACTCACAGCAAGGTGGCGCATTCAAGCTAACTATAGATTCGATGTTTTTTTGTGTGTGTGTTTTTCTTGGGGGGGGGGGGAGGGGGATTAAATAACTGCTTGCGCCTAGAAGCAATAACCACAAAAATAAAAAACGCCAAATCTTGCAATATACCGCCAAATTAACTTACTGCTTCAAACGCTTTATATGCCAAAACTGATTCAAAAGCCAAATCTGTAGATGCGGTGGAGTTAACACGTAAGTACCTGTTTCTTTTTTATTTTTTTTATTTGTTTATTTTACATAAAAGCCAAAGAGAATTTTGGGACCAATCACGAAAAGTGTCTCCATTTGCCCAAGCTTGCTCAATAGCACACCAAAATGCAGTTCATTTCCCGTTCTTGCAATCTAATGACCTTGGATTTTGAAGGAGGGGACAATTTTCTCAGTTTGTAATGCTGCATGGGCACAAATCAAAACCCATCTAAATAATATTAAATAAATACTTCAAATATCTAAAACCACGTATATTTGAAGTCTCGTAAAATTAACCAACGTAAAGTAAATGAAACTGTATATACATAGGTCACAAGGCATGTTAAACACAAGTAAAAAAGTGTTAGACAACGACTTTTACTAATATCAATTAGTATATATAATAACAATACTAATGTCAAAACATTCTAGAAAAAAAGGTTAATCATGTTTGAAATCTCTCATTGATTTTTATTTCTTAGAAGCTGCAACTATACATGAACAACTTCAAGTAAGCATATATTGAAAAGGAATTGCTTGAAACTATCGATCATAAGATTAATAGTTCAATTCAAAGAATTTTTAAATTTGTTACTTACCAAAAACAAAAATTATCGGACATGCTCAATATTTCCCACTACTATTAAACTCATTTGTCTTAAAATATTTACAACATTAAAACTCTATTATCTAACCTAATGTCAGTTTCGAAAATCGAGTTACAATAAATGATATCAAAAGGAAAGCTGTAAAGTTTTTCCTTAATGTATTGGTTTATCAATTATCTATATTGGATTTCTGAAATCGGAAATGTATTTCGGGTGCACATTTTTGTAATTTCAAGAAAGAAAATTCATATTTGAGTTTTGTAACATTCGATTCTCAAGATAAGATCTAACATATTTTTAATCTTTCAGTTGCCATGATTTTTTTTTAAATAAAACGAGAGAAATAGCGTAAGAGCAGTTTATAGATGAACTTGCCAGGTTTCAGACACCTTCAACCGAGACACCAGAATCCACCCCCCCCCCCCCAACGTGATGAGTGTTCAAGAATACACAACCTTGCCTAATTTTTCCAAAAAAAAAGACTTTTTTGAAAAAGAAAAAAAAAAATAGAACCGACTTCAAAAGTGCAGCTGAAAATTGCTCTAAAAAGTGAAAAAGTAATTTTTTCATTGAGCAACATCGATACTACTTCTAAACATAAGTTTTGCAGTCGGTGGAAAAACAATGGGTAAAATCATGCGTAATCGTAACTCCATTTCAAATACGAATGCATAACAGCAAAATCAAAATGTTACGAATGTTTTGTTCTTAATTTTGAGAGTCCTCTCTGAAAAACGTAAGATAAATATGGTTACACGTCACTTTACTTATCGTTTTTTGCACCGACTTCAAAACTTATAATTAAAAGTAATATCTATGGCATTCAAAGAACAGATTTTTTTTTCACTTTTTGGCGAAATTTTCAGCTGCACTTTTGAAGTTGGTTTTATTTTTTCAAAAAGTGTTTTCGAAAAATTACAGTTAAACTACTGTTTTCAAGCGCAAATGCTTTGCGATTGTCAGCTAATGATACGTGACAGTGAATATAGAATTTGTACTTTGCTTAAAACAAGTTAGCTGCGTTTGTTTTCGTTAACAATGTTTTTATTGCAATTAATTTAATGACATTATTACGTATACAAAGCTCATATCGCTTTAACAGTTTTAAAATGATGTTTCAAAAGTGCTAAATTTAAAGTTGCATTATTTGAATTTTTAAACACTGCGAAAATTCATTCATTTTATATCACCCCCATAGTAATTACATACTATTATCAAATTTCAAAATTAGGCATTCTTTCAATACTTTGTGCATGGCAGGTTTTTTTTTTTTTACTTACAGTTTTAGCATTTGCTTACAGTGCACATGTCTCCGCTTATTTTTTTAACTCATAGAAACTTATCCATTTTTTAGATGAAGGACACTATGTTGTGTATTGAAAATATTTCAAATGAATAAAAAAGCTAGCATTTTCTCTTTATTCAAAGTGACATTTGATGCTTTCGATTTCTTACTTTCTTTATTCGTATTTTAAAAGTTATTCATGTACATTAAATAGAGAACTCGTGTTTAAAGTTTGAAATGTCAGGGAAATTGCGCTTTCATAAGAAACATTATTTTTCGAAAAATAATTCAAAATGCAGAAGCCTATTTGATAAAGATAACGTTTTAACAGCTGATGATGACATCTGATGACATTTTAAAAGCATTTACTTGTATTTGCAAGGTAAGCTTCAATAAGTTCTATGTGTGCAGTTGATGAAAGTTTATAATTAATTTTTCATAGTGCATGTTCATATTTTGACAGATAAAGTTTTGCTTCAAGTAACTTGTATCAAGATTTAACATACATTTCTGGTCAATACATGAGTAAATAAATAAATAGAATAAAATAAATAAATAATGACACGAATTCCTTACACTAAACAACGGTGCTGCGATAGAAATTTTGTTTAAAACTTAATATTTTTAAAAGCACCTTTTACATTGTTGTTTAAAGTGAACATTTTACTAAATAACTAGGAGGGAGGTTGCCCCCTGCTAGGTGGCGCCCCAAACAAGATTGCTCTGCAATCTTATCTCATCGCGAAGATTTAGATTAGAATAAGCGTTGCAATCAGAACAAAAATCAACTTTTCCATCTCGTGGAGAAAATAATTTAAATAAAGGGCTCATTTATAATTAGAACAATGCTTAAATCCCGCTTCCAACCGATAATAGAAAAAATTTTTAACTAAACAGGCATAACCAAGTTATTTTAAAAGAGCCGCTATGAAGCTCATCCCTTCCTCTGGCTTCAAACTAACTTCTACCAACTTACACAGCTACATGAGCTGAGGAGCTCCTCAATCTTAACCCATTAATGCCTGACATTTTTTTTCCTAAGATATTTTGTATGCTGGTTATAAACAGTGCTTAATGGACAGGAAAAATTATAAAAAAATATCATGTAAAAATTATTTTTTTTATTAAGGAAAGACAAATCGTCCCTTAAAAGTTACGATAGACCCCAGAGGGTACATACTTTTTTTACTGAAAATTTTTTCTGCCTACGATATAATATTTTAAAATCATTTTACAAGAAAAAATAAAATCAGCAATTAACATAAACTGAAAAGCTGGGAATAACTTTGAAAACTTAGCTTTTTTTCTTGAGATTGTGAACGATGTCATTTTTGATAAAGATCATATTAAAACCGCTAAAGATTGCAACACACTTTACAATGTGCTGCAATCTGTTAATAACGAATTAAAACAATACCAAGGTACTAATTGAACACTATTATTTGGCTAAAATGTTCATTTTTGGGAAATTCAGATCCCTTTTTTGGACCGTCCCTAAAAAGAGACGCTAGACATTATTGGGTTAATGGCAATTTCATACGTTTAAAAAGAAGTTTTTAAATGTATGGTCCCTATAACATTTTGCTCTATAGTTACATACTTGAATTGACGTAACCTAATAAGACTGATCCTAAAATAGAAACCTTTATGGGTCATTCCATATAAAATCAACAAATGGGCCGTGCCGCACCATTTTTGATTTTGATCATACTTGGTAGGAAATATGCACCAATATTCTGTACCTCCAAACTGTTTTATTTTTTTCTCGAAAAAATTTTATTCTCGAGATATAGCCATTTGATCTTTTTTCTAACAGCTCTGGTAAATTTACTTAAAGTGGTAGAAAGATCAAACATGACTTATTTTGAAGCAGAAAGAAGGAACTTTCATTTGTGCATAAAAATAAATGGTTTGGGTTAAGATTAATATTAAATTTTCCCGTGTCAATTCGCGGTTCAAAAAGTGCCGTTTTCGTCATTTCAAGCATGAAAAAATATATGAAGGACTGACAGTGGGGTTCTAATTTTTTTTTCTCTTGCACCCAGTTATAGATACTAGAAGCACAGAAAAAAATTAGATGATACCAGTAGTCTTTCATTATGAAAAAATTGCTTAAACTTGAGAAAAAATGAAAATTGGCCTTTTTCACTCCCCAAAAACGGCCTGTGGAACAGGTAGTAAAAATTTACAAATGCATGGAGTAAAAAGGTGTTACATTGCCCTTTAAAATGAAACAAAAACTGTTTTGTTATTCCAAGGCATTAAAGAGATATAAGCTTTCAAACTTTGAAAAAAAATGAAAAATATCCATTTTCACTCCCCAAAAACGGCCTGTGGAACAGGTAGTAAGAATTTGAAAATGTATGGAGCAAGAAGGCATTACATTGAACTTTAAAAGGAAATAAAAACTGTCTTGTTATTCGAAGGCATTAAAGAGATATAAGCCTTCTAAGCTAGATGATTATTATGAAAAAATACATTAAACTTGAGAAAAAATGAAAAATGGCCCTTTTCACTCCCCAAAAATAGCCTGTGGAACACTTAGTAAAAATTTGCAAATGCATGGAGGAGGAAGGTGCTACATTGCCCTTTAAATCGAAACAAAAACTATCTTGTTATTCCCAGGCATCAAAGAGATAAGGCCCTCTGAAAATTGAAAATTCATGCAAGATTTTTTAGCATAAGTTAAAGCAATTATTTTCAATTTTCAGAGGGCCTTATCTCTTTGATGCCTGGGAATAACAAGATAGTTTTTGTTTCGATTTAAAGGGCAATGTAGCACCTTCCTCCTCCATGCATTTGCAAATTTTTACTAAGTGTTCCACAGGCTATTTTTGGGGAGTGAAAAGGGCCATTTTTCATTTTTTCTCAAGTTTAATGTATTTTTTCATAATAATCATCTAACTTAGAAGGCTTATATCTCTTTAATGCCTTCGAATAACAAGACAGTTTTTATTTCCTTTTAAAGTTCAATGTAATGCCTTCTTGCTCCATACATTTTCAAATTCTTACTACCTGTTCCACAGGCCGTTTTTGGGGAGTGAAAAAGGATATTTTTCATTTTTTTTCAAAGTTTGAAAGCTTATATCTCTTTAATGCCTTGGAATAACAAGACAGTTTTTGTTTCATTTTAAAGGGCAATGTAACACCTTTTTACTCCATGCATTTGTAAATTTTTACTACCTGTTCCACAGGCCGTTTTTGGGGAGTGAAAAAGGCCAATTTTCATTTTTTCTCAAGTTTAAGCAATTTTTTCATAATGAAAGACTACTGGTATCATCTAATTTTTTTCTGTGCTTCTAGTATCTATAACTGGGTGCAAGAGAAAAAAAAATTAGAACCCCACTGTCAGTCCTTCATATATTTTTTCATGCTTGAAATGACAAAAACGGCACTTTTTGAACCGCGAATTGACACGGGAAAATTTATATTTAGGCTTAACCCAAACCGTTTCTTTTTATACACAAATAAAAGTTCATTCTTTTAGCTTCAAAATAAGCCATGTTTGATCTTTCTACCACTTTAAGTAAATTTACCAGAGCTGTTAAAAAAAGATCAAAAATGCCGGATGTTACTCATCGGCGGAGCAAAAAAATGGCTATATCTCGAGAATAAAATTTTTTCGAGAAAAAAATAAAACAGTTTGGAGGTACAGAATATTGGTGCATATTTTCTACCAAGTATGATCAAAATCAAAAATGGTGCGGCACGGAAATTTCTGAAAATTTGTTGATTTTATATGGAATGACCCTTATATCTTCTGCTCTAATTGATAACTGTTGAGCATACATGCTAAGTGATTATTCATATATTTCCTTTTTAAATATTACTAGTTACAAATTGACTAATTTCAGTTTATTGAAAAGAAAAGAGTGCATAATAAACACTAAACACCTTGCTTAAATGGCTGAATTTTACTTGATGCCCATTTGTAGCAACAAACAGGAAGGCGATGTTCCCACATTTTTAAACAATGTAACCCAATTTTCCGAAACTTACTCTTAATTAACTCACTTTTCTTCCACTAAATATTTTCAGAGACACAGATTGGACGTCTTTAATGTTAGGTTTAGTAGCATTTAAGGTTTTGCTGCATTACTAGAAAATTATTAGGGAAAAAAGTTCTTAAGTAAAACATTGCATTATATATCAAAAAGCTCTTTGTGCCATGGGTTCAAATATGTCTTCTGTAATTGACCCTGTAGTGCAGTGTGCTGTTTTAACGAAATACGTGCTCTAGTTTTATTAGAATTGAAAATGGATGAGCTCTTCCTGTACTGAGTTTCCCCACTACACATGTTTAATAGAAAAAATAAGGCATTTCAGTAAAAACATCATGATCAGTTTATAAACTATTTTTCCATTTCTTTTTATATTTTCAGTTTGTAGAAAAGAAATTGAAAGTGGTATTTAGAGCACTCACCCCTGCGTCAGAAAATGGCGCTCTTCCCCAAAAAGTTGGCGGTAAGGCTAACCAGTTTGATCCAATTAATGTCGACTTCAGATTAACTGTGGTACGCGGTGACGTAGGATATCGTACGAGACTATTTGTGCTTCAATGCTAGCCTGTATCACCTCGTACATGCACGATATAGTTAAACCGCAAAAGATGACAGATCGGCCGGAAGCGGAAACGGATCACTTCATTTTGAAATAGGTTGGATCTTCGAGAACGCGTAAGCAGTGGAGTTGTGCGTTCTCGCTAATCCAACCAATTTTTAATGAAGTGGTCCGTTTCCGCTTCCAGGCGATCCGCCATCTCTTCGCGTTTTATATTTAGATGACACTCAAAATTTTACTAAAACCTTCATTCATTTAGGATTTTCTAGCAATAATCATTTTTCTTTTTTTTTGCAATAACTTTCTTATCTTCTTGTTGTCTCTACTTACGTAACATTTCAATTTATTCTGTAAACACCTACTTGGTTAATGTTTTTCTTTTAGAATGTATTCTAAACCTTTCGGCATAGTGACACTAAAATATTTTTAGGTAAACACAATAAAAAAAAGAAAGATGATGCAGCCAACAAAAATTTAAATTACTGCACGGAATGAAACATAAGGAAACAGTGTAATATCGTACTATTTACCACAGAGCAGGAAATATAGTATGAGAACAAAAAGAAATATTTATTTATATATGCACAAAATTTATCTTTCTTTTTCTTTTTCCCACTTCATAAATATTTCAGCACAAAATGTGGGGTTTTGTTCGATACATATGCTTATTCCTTCGGGCAGGAGTTAAAAATGTATTTTCGATGCCTACCGAATAGTGGAAATAACTTAAAATATTGCAATTTTTCAAATTTTAAAGGTCTAGTAAACGAAGAGCACAGAAAATGTACAGATATATATTTTTTCTTTTTTTGTGTTTGCTGCGTTTCATCATGTGTGTTAATAATTTTATTATACTAATTAATATAATTGCATAATATAAATTTACGTTTAAAATTAAATACAATAAAAAACTTGTTAAAAGTGCTTGATACGCTGCAAAAATTTAACTGGTTTTCACCGTTTAATACTGGAAGCATAGGTTCCAATAAAATGCACAGTAATAAACTGAAAAATTAGAAATTTTAAAGTTTATCACTGTAAAATCGGAAATTTTGCAGTTTATTACCATAAAATTAGCTGTATTATACTGTAAAAACAATAGTGTAATACTGGGAGCATAGATTCCAGTTTAAAACTAAAATTAGCAGTTTTACAGTTTATCGCTGTAAAAGTAGCCATTTTTATAGTTTGTTACTATAAAATTGGCTGTATTACACTGTAAAAACAAAATGTATTGCAGGCTAGAATTCAGAAATGCATTGGTGTGCGGGACACTAAAAAGACCAAATACGTATTTTCTGAGCTTCAGTACTAATAAATAAACACTAATATAAAGATTTTAAACGCTTCCATGAAAATATTAATACAATTATGTAACTGATTTCTTTTCAAAAACAGCGGATGTTTTTTCAAACTCAATTAAATGGCTTAATTATTTAACCTGTTCATTACCGAGAGCACATTTCTCGTGATTAAACATTAAATTTATTTTTTGAAAGTAAAATTCAAAAGAAATTAATGTTTGTTCTAATATTTGAAAAAGACAGGCATGCGTGTAAGAGTTATGTATAACAGTACAAAGCTATACTCATTGATAGATAAAATATCATATTTTGATGGTGCATATAAGAATTATTTTTTTTATTTAAATATTTGCATTATTTTTAAAGCCCCCCCCCCCCATATCATTACTTCTTACCAAGAAAACCAGTACATTGCGATAATCCTATGCATATTTGGTGCCTAAAACTGACCAACAGCACTTTCACATCGTTTTTAGCTACAGTAAAATATTTAATGCCTCACAATAAAGTATTAACCCACGTGCAGAAAAACGCACACGGATCTCAAATGCACACATTTTCCAAAAAAAAAAAAAATTAAAATAAACATAAAATTAAAAATTGCTATGTTACTCCTTCAATCTTCCTGAGTCGAAATTTTTCTCAAATCCATTTAGATAATTTTTCTTATAGGATAGACCAACCAGTGAAAAAAATTCATAGAGTTTCGAAAATTCATAGCGTCGCTAAAAATTGTAGTATTTACCCATGTCAGTAAAAGTATTTCAGATGATATACGTAATATTAAAAAAAAAAAGGAGTATTTATTGTTCTGCATCAAAATTTTCCGGGGGGTGGGGGGAATGAAAAAAAAAGTGCCCAAACCAAGTAAATGTTGTCCAGTAAATGTTGTCCCTTGCCAGTGGACAAACGCCGCATTTTCTAGTCATTTTCTTTCTGTAAATGCGTAAAAAGAAGTTACTTCAGCTGATTCATCTAAGAAAAATGTTTCAAAACCTCATATTTTCTTTAAAATACTAGGTGTTTGTTTACTGAAAATGTTCAGTCACTGGTCGGTTTACATAACATGTGATCTAAGAAACATTAAAAAATAACGAATAGTGCATAGCATATGACACGGAGTAATTTTGAGATTTAGCACCATTGTCTGCCAAATTCCGATAGGACAAAGGTACATCATTCATTTTATGCAATATCGGTATGGAAATTATATACAATTGAGTTGAACTAGAATAGCAATCATACTAATTAATGCAATACGCTATTCTGCCTAATGGGCCACAACATGGAGCAAGATTGTGAACTCTATTGCAGCATAGATGATTTGAGAGTTGACGTGACGATTACAGAAATTATGTCTCATAATTCAATAACGACACATTAGCACATTTCCAGGAAAATTGGTGGAAGTGGGTAGTCGGAATGTACGCCTTATTCAATTAAATACATGTCTTAAGTAATAATTTGATTATATACATAGCGGATTCGATGTTATTTTGCTAGTGATCATTTACAAGAAATCCTGAAATCCTGATAATCAACTCGTAGTATAAACATTTATTTCATAAGTGGTAAATAGCTGTGCTTTTGAGCTAAAGTTTTGAAAGATAATAAAGTAATTTTAATATAATTCTACCAGATGACTAGCGGAACAAAACCTTTGCACTAGATAGGATTCAGTGTAATTTTGTTAGTGATCATTTACGAGAAAGCAATTCAAATAACGTGTAGTAATTATGATCAACTCGGAAGATAAGCATTTGTTTCATAAGCGGTAAATAGTTGTGAGTTTAAGCTAAAGTTTCAAATGATAAAAAAGTAATTTTAATATAATTCTACCAGATGACTAGATGAGCAAAGCCTTTGCATTAGATAGAATTCAATGTAATTTTCTTAGTGTTTATTTACATGAAAACAATTCAAATAACATGTAGAAATCCTGATGATCAACTCGGAGTGTAAGTATTTGTTTCATAAGCGGTAAATAGCTGTACTTTTGAGCTAACATTTCAAATCCGAAAAAAGATATAATGACCAGTTGACCAAATCTTTCGAGTTTGAAATATATAGCCATGGGACAAAATACCTTGTAAAATAGCATACGTAATAATGAACATATTTTTCTGAGAAAGAAAATTAATTTCATATTACTTTGACCAGTTAAAAAAGTGTATCAGCAAATCAGATTTAAACGATAAACGCTTGAAAATGCGTAAACGAATAAGAGAAAATGTGTTGAAAATAATTTTTAAAGCTACGTTTCTAAGACTTGTTTTCTTTAAAAACATTAATTTCAATATTGAAATTCTTCTTTGTGATATAATACAAACATAATATCTCAAGAATCTAAATTATTAAAAACATTCTTATTCGCTACATTCAGAAATATTTTTAAATAATGAGCGGGGCTTTAAACTTTAACTATCGACGCAAATATACCTGCTATTTTAATTTTCTCTCTGCATTATTTTATACTATTAGGTTTAGAAAATAAATAATTAAGAATTAAAATTAAAATTAAAAAAAAGAAAGCAAGAAAAAGAAATGAAAAAAAAAAAGAAAATACACATCAACCAAAAACTGATACGATTTTAGAGAAATATACATTTTCATTTGCATTGTCAGAAAATTCTGACACGCTACAGATCATTTTTGGATGGCATTTCAGGATCTCACTGGTGTTCACCGATTTTCTGTGAAAATCAAGTTTATTTGCAAAAAAGTTTTCCTGAATAATTGATACAAATTGCATGAAAGCCGATTTCTCACTGTTGTGAACACTATTTTTAGCTAACAGAAAGTATATAGAACGTCTTAATGAAGTATTTTGCCTCCAGCTTGACGACTGTTTGTCCAGAATGACTTTGCCCCAGATATGGTCATACGCAATTTTTAGGTACGAAATAATTGCAAGAAAATGAGCCGTTCGGTTGTGTTCTTGCGGTTGATGCCGCAGTTTTGGCCACATTTGAGAAACTACTCGAGTGGTAGATTGAAAATGCAGTAGCGTGCGGTTCCCGCTTCTTGGGTTTTAGTTATTCCAGCTCGTTTTTCACTCCCCTGTTGACTTGACTAGAGCTCCTTTAGATGACAGGCTGACTTGTCCGACATTTTGGTTCCAAGACGTTCTTGGATCCAGCCTTGTTACAGGTATTTGAAACACATTAATATTATACCTGGTTGCTCTGGCGTAAAAAAACTTTTGATTAGTTGGATAAAGCACCATATTAGGTAAATTTCAAAAGATAACTTATTTCTCGAATTTAAAAACAGTTTATTGGGAAATGTTTCATGAAATTGGGTCCATTTTCATATTGCACTTGTTTTAAGCCTGGGTTTATGAAATTTTTTGTCATATAGACAAAACCAGTCAAATATCATCTATGCAGCTGCAATTCAAGCTTAGCTTCCACTTTTTTTCAATGCGACATGAGTACAGATAACAGTGGTTCCACGCTCACCCTTTTGGGACCAAATTGTCGGATGAGTCAGATCTCCTCTTATAGGAGCCTTAATTTGGGTAAATGAACCTTTATAAATACCTGAACCCTTTAAAAACCGGTGAGCAATTCTGTAGCAAGCTTCCAACGGAATATCACCTTCGCTGAAAAGCAAAGTTTCATAAATTAAAGAAACTTTGAAATTTGCAGATTCCCAAGATTGCGCTTTATTGAAATCTATTTCTCCAAGAAACAAAAACTGGTAGCAGAAAACATTAAAATGTATGCCATCTATGCTTTGTTAAAAATGTTAAACTTTTGCTGAGCAGTTTATCAGTAGCTATTAATACCAATTATTTACTTGATTACTTTTTTACATAAAAATCATTTTTAAAACCGTGCTTTGAGGCTAGAAGATTTTTTTCAATAATATTCCTGCTTAGTATATTGGAAAACAAACAACTCTAGCAGCACTTAGTGTCTAGCAGTATTTAAATTTCTAATCAGCGTATGAACGCAGTGGAAACATTTACTGTTTCCATTTTATTACAACCAATTCCCAAATTTTCCTGTTTTACCGGGAAAACTTCTGGAGTAATTGCAAAAAAGCAGTAGAAAACATTGTACTATAAAACGTTTAACAAAGTCCAAAGTATTAATTTAAAAATGAGTAAAAAAACTCAGCAAACTGCTATTTCGAGGCTGTAAAATGCAAGCCTCATCAGCTGCGCATAAAAACAGAAGACTAAAGCTCATTTAAAGGGTAGGCTGACTTATCCGACATTTTGGTTCCAAGACATCCTTGGGTCCAGCCTTGTTACAGGTATTTGAAACACATTAATACTACACATGGTTGCTCTGGCGTAAAATAACTGATGATTAGTTGGATAAAGCACCATATTAGGTAAATTAAAAAAGATAACTTATTTCTCGAATTTAAAAAACGTTTATTGGGAAATGTTTCATGAAATTGGGTCTATTTTCATATTGCACTTGTTTTAAGCCTGAGTTTATCAAATGTTTTTGTCATATAGACAAAAATAGTCAAACATCATCTATGCAGCTACAATTCAAGCTTAGTTTCCACTTTTCTTCAATGCGACTTGAGTACAGATACCAGTGGTTTCACTCCCGCCGTTTCGGAACAAAATGTCGGATGAATCAGGTCTCCTCCCAAACCGGGATTCGAGTTCGTAGCTTCCCCATACCGGTCAGACTTCTCTGACCACTGGACAAGATGGTCCGCGTTAGTTCCCACTTGATCGTTCTTTTATCAAAATTAAACAATTTGAACTTATGACTTTACATCGCTGCATGTATGATACGTGTAATCAACAAATTCGACATTAATACTATGTTGGTGTTTTAAAGCATTTAATTTTAATTAGCATCATGGTCATATTCTCTACAGCAAAGAGATTGAATGCAATTTTATTTCAAGTTCACAATTAAATTCAGAAGCTCACTACTGAATTATAAGCATTAAGTTCTCAGTACAACACAAAACTTTGATTGAAAATTGCATTAAAAAAATGTTGTGAATTTGATGGTCACAAAGAACGGACTTATTTGAGCCA
Organism: Uloborus plumipes; assembly: GCA_038373865.1. Classification (NCBI taxonomy): domain Eukaryota; kingdom Metazoa; phylum Arthropoda; class Arachnida; order Araneae; family Uloboridae; genus Uloborus; species Uloborus plumipes. Next base: position 33,101 of record JAXGGA010009933.1, on the reverse strand, counting down.
AACTCTGTGAGAGGAAAAAAAATAGAAAAGCTGAAATTATGTAGATTGACAGAATAAAGATAAGCAAATTTTCATACCGTTGCAATGATCTGTGTTCTAAGGCTCCTATAAGAGAGGAGCTGACCCATCCGACATTTTGGTTCCAAAACGTCGGGAGTGGAACCACTGGTATCTGTACTCAAGTCACATTGAAGAAAAGTGGAAGCTAAGCTTGAATTGTAGCTGCATAGATGATATTTGACTATTTTTGTCTATATGACAAAACATTTGATAAACTCAGGCTTAAAACAAGTGCAATATGAAAATAGACCCAATTTCATGAAACATTTCCCAATAAACTGTTTTTAAATTCGAGAAATAAGTTATCTTTTTAAATTTACCTAGTATGGTGCTTTATGCAACTAATCACAAGTTATTTTACGCCAGAGCAACCATGTATAGTATTAATGTGTTTCAAATACCTGTAACAAGGCTGGATCTAAGGATGTCTTGGAACCAAAGTGTCGTATAAGTCAGCCTGTCCTTTAAATGAGCTCTAGTCTTCTGTTTTTATGCGCCGATGATGAGGCTTGCATTTTACAGCCTCGAAATAGCTGTTTGCTAAGTTTTTTTACTCATTTTTAAATTAATACTTTGGACTTTTTTAAACGTTGTATACCATTTTACAGTACAATGTTTTCTACTGCTTTTTTGCAATTACTCCAGAAGTCTTCTCGGTAAAACAGCAAGATGATAAGCTGTTACTAAACACCTATCTGCGTTTTTTAAAAGAGATCCTAAGTTTTTGTAGTGACGTAACTAGCTTGTATTGGTAAGGTTTCTACCAACAAGCAGAAAACTTTCTTAATTCTGTACTAGACATGTTACTGTGGTAGAAATTAAACACATTAGTTGCATATTGTTTTCCAAGAATGGTTCAGTATTTTTTTTTTTTGACAATATTAAATTAATTGCGAAAGATAAAAAATAATCAGTATAAATTTCAATCGATTCAAAAGCATTACGTTTTCAAAAATACCATGTGAAATAAACACATATAAAGTAACCCATTTTATAAACTGTCAAGACGATACAAATTATCTTTGATCAAGGCAACAACTGTTTGTGTATTATAAAAAATTTTAAATAATATGTGCAGTCAAATATTAAAGGTGTTAAAAACTAAGATTAAAATAAAATCGTGAACGGAAATTACATAAATAAAAGTGAAATACAAAAAAAAAAAGAAGTTTTCATTCTATAGGTAGTTTGTATTCCAGCAGGCAACACTAAGTTTTTTAAATTATGAATATCAGTTAGTTTTCGTGAGTAAAGTAACATAGTGCTACATTTATTGGTTTCTAGCAAGTATTTAGAATACTAGCTTTTCTTTTATTGGCTTCAAATGGCCAAAAAGGTAGTACATAAATACAAATATTTGACAAGCTGAAGGAAGAGAAGACAGATAAATCTCAAAGAGAAATACTTTTTTGCTTAAGTAAATATTTGTCTATAAAATGGATAAACTTGATGGGAAATTTGCAAAATGTTTCAAAAGAAGTTTTTCTTTAATAAGAAAAGATATTTTGATTTTAGATGAGTAATTTTTATACGAAAATATTTTAGTTTTGTTATTACAAGAAGGAAATGTTCCTCTGAATTTGCGTACTTATCTTCAAAGTATCTATTTTAAAGCTGATACAGCGAGTCGAACAATATTTGTCTTCGCGTACTGCGTAGAATTTGTACCATACGGTTACTAAAAAAAAACGGTTTGTACTAAAACTATAGTCAGTTAAATAAGGTATTATGCAATGCAAACATTTAATAAAGGGCTCATGCTTACATATTTTTATTATTAATTCAAAAGCGGAAAATCTATTTACATTTTATTTTTTAATGAAAACCGTTTATTAGTGGCATCTAAATGTGACCTATTTTTCGACATTATGCATTTTTTGATCATCCCATAAACACAAACAGCCATGCTCGAAAAATGTCCACTAGTTCAAATACCTTTTAAACTGAAGCAGCAAATATCCCCGTGTATAAAAAAATGTAGAATAACTTTTTAAAATACCGTATCTTAGTTAGCAAGCTAACTAATAAAAAGCATTAAAATGAAATTTTCGTAATGAAGATATAAAATTCAGCTAAATATTAAATAAAATATAAAAATAGAAAGTCCTAATTTATAATGGTTATGTCTCCGCTGCGTGAATCGAATATTCAGCGTTGTAAATATTAGAATTAGGTAGCGTGTTGACATGACAGCTAATTTTTGATTTCGGATAAATATAAAAAATTCATGTTCATTTTATTAGAGGAGAAGGTACGTGACTTTGAATTATTTTTAAAAAAAGTTTGGGGGGAGGGGGATTGCACATTTTCAGCTTTTGACTTTTTTGGTAATTTTGGAAGTATAAACTAATGTTTAAAATATAGTTAAATCATGACAGGAAGATATTGGCGAAGGGCATCAAACTCGAAATTCTAAATCGTTTTCTTCGTTAATATTTTAAATAAAATATATTTTTCAGTGATAAAACACTCTTTATTTAGTGTTTTTAAAAATTCCATAGTTGTAATCGTCATTAAAAAATGCAAAAAGTAATTTTCAATTTACAAAAAAGTAAAGAACTGATGTTTTTTTAAAAAAAGCTCCTTTTTTGTACCCTACGAATTTAAAAAAGAAATAAATGACCAAATAAACTCGTCAAAAACAAAAGCAGAGAGCAAACAAAAGTACGGAATCGATTTGTTTATTTATGCATATATATTTAAGAACTAAAATTAGAAAATATTTTGGGTAATTTTTTGTTCATATGGCTATGGTCAAGAGTTTTCAATCTCTGCTGTAGGCTTTTCGCTTATTTTGGGAGTTGTACACTATATAACTCTATTCGACTTCTAAAATGATACAAGCGTTTATCTCATTACAAAATTATATTTTCTTTATGCGAATATGCAGCCGGATAGTAAGAAGAACAAGTCAAAAAGGAGGCCGGGTCCTACTTCAGAATACGTCGGGGACATACGGAAAGTAAACACTTCGGATAGCACGGTTTCGTTGTAAACTTTTAAACTATTTTCAAAACTCAATCTTCGGTTATCTACGACACACTAGTAAATGTATACGAATTCTTACCTTTTTAAAAGTGGAGCGATGATGCTTTAAAGTCACACTTGGGCAATATCATTTTGAGAAAAATAAATCGGTTGCTGAACAAAACAGCCTGCAAAGACTCCAAATATGTTATTTCCGTGTTTCGTTGCGTAACATGGGCTCTACTTCTATAAAATACAGTAAAATTTTGAAAAAAATTCCGAAACAGTATTTGTATGATGGTTTCTTTAGCTTCATAACGGACGTATTTTACGAGATGTATCCGTTACGGAGAAAACGCTATTATTTCATTTTTTTTTTTTTTGATTTTTTCAAAATTTGACAGCATTATATGGTAGTAAGGACCCTGTTCTTCATTGAGTTTGAGAAATAAAACAAGAATTTAACATATTTCTAGTCGTTTTGAGCTGTTTTGTGAAAAACTGATGCGTCTGTTACCGTGGAACTGCCTACTTCTAATATGTCGTGTAACACAAGAACAAAGATTTAAACACTGCTTACAAATGACTGACTCAAACAAAGCTATTCGGATCCCACAGGCTGTTGACGAAGAAGTGAACTATTTGACATTTCTACCAATAGCCCCGTACCAGCATTTTAAAGAGCAGGCCGAGGTACCACTTTTGGTAAAAATCCTCTGCTACTACTTTATTGGTGTTTTCAAATACATCGCACACTCTGAATATCCAGAGCAAGCGAACGAGAACAAACTACGTGTTTTTGAGTTTTGCGACCACAGTGCAGTAATTTCGTGTATGTATACTTCATTAAGTTTGTAAATCAACTGGTATCTAATGTAGGGGAAGGGTGGGCATAGCGGCCACCCTAAGGAACATCTATTTTTTTCCACGCCTAAACTTTATTGAAACATTTTATAAATCCCTTCAACATTTAGTATGGTTACTTAGGCATAATTAAAAAATACAAACAACTAGATTTTTAAACTTCATTTGTAAAAAAATTTTACTTTACCAAAAGCTGTCAAAGTGGCCACTTCGCCCCACTAGGTAGGGCAAAGTGGCCACTGCCTAAATAGATTTAGATAGTATGGAAAAAATGAAACGCATTTAGTTTCAGAACTCAGAGCAATTGTATTGGGGTTTTAAACAAAAATAGGCATTACTAAAAGTATGTGAAGTTATGAAATCACTGGTATTTACATAAATCACAAATAAACTCATCGTCCTCCTCTTCGGCTCCTGTGCAGGGTTCGTGAGCCCATTTGAGGCACCCAGAACATCTAATCCAGCCTTCGTTGTCCTTAGATTTCGAATAACAATCACCACAGAAAAAACAATCGAAGTTTTGAATCGAACAATCGAAGTGGCCACGGCTGTGGCCACTTTGCCCTCTATCGCGCCATTTTCAAAATAATAATATTTCACGTACAACCCGTTGTTGTATCTACTGTTGAAACATATAAATTCAAAGCTAGAAACATAGTGTTTTGCACCATTGATGTAAAATTTACTTCACCTAGTCCTACAATAAATTAAAGCGAAACATGTGATGCACTTACCTAACATCAGAGGGTCGAAAAAGTGAAAAATTTGTGATATCTCCGTGAGTTTGCGTCTAAGCAGCACCAAACTATAACACAAAAACAACGGCTACCGGGCGACTAGTTGAGTCTATTGCAGCAAAGTTGTAGCACTATATAGGGAGGAAAACTTTAAGTGGCCACTTTGCTCACAATGGCCACTATGCCCACCCTTCCCCTACCCATTTTTATCGTGGTACTCATTTCGGGAACTTCCACTCTCTAATAAATAAGTGTTGCAAAGTCTGCTTCTTTTATAAGACGAACCGAAACTGAGCAAAACGAGGTAAACCCTTTTTGAAGTTAAGGTGAAGTTCACACCTCAATTTATCCGAGCCACACTATATTTTTCATATAATGTGTTTGTTAGTTAATTAGAAAATTAAAACTAGTTTTAAAAATTACAGAGAAATACAGATAATTGGAAGACATTTAAATAGTTATGCAACGCGTCGTGCAAAATCTCACAAAACAAAGACATATTTTTGACTCAAAAAATACTTGACTTCGTCGAAATCGCAGGTCTTAAAACTGACCTTTTTCTTTTGAAAGCGGCATATTTAAAGACTTGACGAGAATTTGATCACCACTAAAGGCGAACCCTTCATAAATAAGCTAAATATATTTTTACACTGGAAGCGAAAAAAGTTTTTCACTGTGCGAAAACGGCACTCATGAAGTTTGTAGCAATTAAGTAACATTTCGGCAAAAATACTTGTTTTCCCCTGGAAACTGGTGGGAATTCGTAAAATTCCGGAACTCAACAATTAAATAGTCAGTGAAATTTTGAAAAAAAATTAGTGTGAAAACATATCAAAACACACGTTCAGTTAAAACTAACACAAGTCAGAATTTATGAAGATTTGGTTTTGCAGATAGTATCCGCTAAAAATGCTACATAACAACTTTCGTAATTCAAAGCAATGTTTGCAAAATATTTTCACATAGTCACAGCATTTGTGTTTCAAGAAATAGATGTGAATAAAAGGGAAATAAGTAGAGATAGCGATATTAAACATTTATAAGGCACGTTCTTCATGTATTTTTTGTTTTCAGCATGAGTTGCAGTTAGGAGAGCAGAAGTATTAGCTTAAGTTTCAAGAGACCTCTCCCATCCCCCTCCACACTCACACATACTAGGACATCCCTGCTTTAGCTAAGATTATTAGAATAAATGGCTGGAATATTTAATCACCGATATCCTCCATTACTGTTTTCTATTGTAGATACTTTACTCAAATAATATGCGTTGCATTTATACCCTCCCCCCCGTTAAATTTTAAATTAACGGGCGTAAATATAACGATATATCGAAAATATCAGTATCTGGAGAACGATGTATCGTGGTATTAAAAGTCTGATATCGAACAGCCTTATTCAAGAACCCGCGCGAGTTCTGAATTAATTGTCTGGGATGATTCAAGTCATGGAAAATATGCAGTTTGGCAATGCACAAATGTTCTTATTTTTGATGCCAGGGTCCCCCGTACCTACCACATTACGTAGTTTAACTGGTTGGATGAGGCCTGAAGATAGCTCTGTTCTTTTGATTCAGACCAGGAGATAAGCAAGCTGCTGGTCTAGTGCCCCTAGATGTATAGACTCACTTGGAGGACTTGGTGACCACAAGCATTTTTATCATCCCCCAACCACCATTAGAGAAGACCGTGGATCTTTGATCGGCTAGAATCGAACCCGGAACACTCCGGTTACTAGTGCGACGATTTACCTATCGGGCCACCTGGGTCCACAAACTTTTTTACTAAGAGTATCAAAAAAAAAAAAAAAAGTTCAACTGTAAAACCTTTTTTAGACAATTTAAAGATACATACAAGATTTTGTCTCTGTTTCGCTTCCAAACGAATGACTGCGTCTACGTAGCATGAGACTATCCTTCTTTGTCATGTCACATGGTAAAGGAAGCAGTCAATGGAATCGAAGCGCCATCAACGAAACTTTCTCGTTAGTTTCTCTCGCTATCTGTGTTAAAAGTTTATTGCCTACCCTCATAATCACTCATAGACTCACCCCAAATTTAAATTTTCACCCTATGCACTGTTCCAGTTCCAAGTCTATCCCGAAGCTCAGGACCGGCATTTTAAAATGCGGAGGTAAGGCAAAATGTCCAGCATAATCAATATATGTTATAGGAAAAAAAAACATCAAAATGCTTGTACATATGTAAAGTTTCTTATGATTCTATGGCTGTTGCTAAGAGCCTCTTTTATATATAAATGAGAATATCAGAATAAATTTTTGTATATGTTCAGTTTCGCGCAATGTTTGAAAAAGCAAGAATCTATAGGGATCTTTTAAAAGTTAACTTAGTTTAAGCTTAGTTATGAAATGAAATAAACTATTTGCTAATATTTTTTACAAATAATATTTATTAGGCTGGTAATAAAAGTTGCAAATAGGCCTAAATTTTGGAAGCAATTGATTTTGAAGGATTGCATATTTAAATTTTATCAACACAATTTCTTCAGATTAAAGAAAAAGTTCAAATAAAAAAAGGGAAAAAAGAAATAATGCTCAAAATAAATAAAATGGTTTTTACTCTTTCTAATGAAAAAAAGTCACATTTTTAATAAATTAATAGTTAAATATTTCAATGCATTCATGGTAATTGATGCAATTGATAGACACATGATCCGTGGATCCTGGGGAAAAAACGGAAACACGAAAACGTAAACGAATAAAAATAAAATATCTTTATTTGACAAACGACACAGTTTTGAAGCTTTTTTCTTTTAATCGAAGTTCCTTTTTCCAAGCCTTTTTTTATTATAAATCAGAACAATCAAAAGGTTTGGGGCCATTTGTCAAAAGAAAGATTTATGCGCATTTCTAGCCTCACAAGATCGAATGGAAACATAAAGCATTTCAGCTCAGCTTCTTTTTTTTTTTCTAAATGTACAAAGACATTAGTTCTGTGTAAATAAACAAGTGGTAAGTCATAAATGCTGAAAATAGTCCATACGTTATTCTTGTTTATATAGCTGCTTCTTTGTAAAAAGTTGAGAAATAATGCAAACTTTAAATAAATTATTCACAGAAAATGAAACTTATGTGCAACATATTGCCAAAAATGATTGGTTATTTAGGTTTTTGACAGTTTGTCTTACACCTATGAAAATATTTGAGACTTTTTCCTAAAATCTTCATGGTTATGAACAAAAACGTGTACGTCTTCATATATTTCAATTGAGTTTTTGCTTAAACGCTAAGAGAAGAGCAGCTATTATTTGGAGAAAAGTACAACGTTTGGAATGTTGAATACAATTGTGAAAATATCGTTAATTACACTTAAGCAATCGTATGGGTTAATACTTTTAAGGATATGTATTTTATTTCTGTAAGAAAATGCACGTGAGATGTTCTAGCAGTTGTGAGGGGAAATATTACACATAATGAAAACTGTTTAGAGTTTAACAACTTCGATTTTTTTGAAAAATCATTAGCAAACTTTTTACAAAGGTAGCACAAAAAACGTTTAAACGTTTTATAAACGTTTTAATCCGTTGTTACAACGTTAATAGCCATTTTACAACCTTTAAAAAACGAAGTGTGCTACTTGGGTATACATCAATAGGGAATATTTTCGATTCTCTGCTTAGTATTACACAAACACGAACAATTTTGCTTTGACACCAAAATAACAAGAGTACGTAATTTTAATTGTAATACTCCTGTCTTATTTTATTGTTTCTTCTTCTTCGTCTTCTTTTTTTTTCTTTTTTCTTTTTAAGCTTGAGTTCAACAAAAATTTAGTATTAGCAGCTTATCGACAATGATTAAAACAAAAATTCAGTATCAGCAGCTTATCGACAATGATTTAAAAAAAAAAAAAAAAACTTTTTCTCCTATTGTGAATCGTTTAGTGTTCCAGCCACTGTTGGTTTTAATTCGCTTTACTATGGTTAAAATTAAAAATAAGCCTTAGAGAGAGAGGAACAGTCAATTATTACAAAACTTGGATTCACTAATCTGTACGTTAACTGCATACCTTTTGTTTTTAAATGCCTTCCTTTAAAGAACGATAATACATCATTGAATTATTTTCACTTATATTCTATGCTTTATTTTTAAATGTTTTCGACTGTCAAAGCCGTTTTTTTTTTTTTTTTTTTTTTGTGCAAATGAAATTATTCAGAGTTCATGGTGGATGGAACATATATTTTTATTACGTTTTATTACTTTTCTTCCCAGGTATCACCATAAAATCGGAGAGCAAAAACTTTTTATTAAACTTTAGATATAGCTAAAACATCTTCATCTAAATTTAAATGTATATATATTTTTCCACTAAAATTAATTTTAAGTTCCACAATGGAAATTATTCGCCATATTTTAAAAGCCCGACCCATAAGGATACATTTTATTCAATTACTCAAAAAGTTGTTTCTTTATAAACTTTCAAATTAAATAGTAATTTATCTTCTTTTATACTACGCAGTAAATTTTCCTGGTACCCTTCTTACGAAAAGAGCAGCGTAATTTTTCGCTTAGTTAAATCTACCTGCTAAATGCTTATCTAGCTACAAAATATTAACAAACTGCAACATGAAACATTAATAACTTCAAAAATGTTTTGCTGCGGTGAGCATTTATGAAGCTACCTACACCAAAAGCCGTTCATTAATATGTAAAAATCTTTCAGCTGTCACATGATGATATGTGTATTTGTACTTTACAGAGCATGAAAGGATGTTGGTTTAAAATTTAGAAGATAGTGATGGGAAAAAAGTGTGAAATGAAAAATGTCCTAAAATGTTTTAAAAGCAAACATTCCTTTTAAAACTTCATGGTTCTAGCTAATAGTCGGTGGAGATGTTCAGTTAATATAAGCCATTTACTTCACTTGTTTATGCGTAATACGTATTGCATTTTGTACGACAAAAGCTTTAAAATTTAATTAAAATATCCGAATTTATTTTCCATTACTCTTTCTAATAAGAATATATGACGCATATTCGTTTATTCTACATTAAATGAATTTATGCTAGAGGTAATGCTCATTGAAAATTAACTAATTAATAAATCATAACTTAGAGTGAAAAATATATGCATGCATGGCAATTTTTATATTTCTGAGTAAAAAATACGTGTTTTCCTGTATGTTAAATGGAAATAATGTAAAACTTAAAATATTGGGTACATGAAATTTGTGAAAATAATGATAAATACTGCTCGTAGTACTTCCCGCGATGTTTAAATACAACTTTTTACTGTAAAAATATTGGGTACAACATTTGACTTGATGTAAAGTAAAATTTCAATGGAAATGTTCAAGGACATATATGCTCCTAATTTTTACATAAATCCCCAATTTTATCAGATTTAATATTTTATAATTACAGAAAATTCGGTATTAGATAACGTAATTTTTCGGTATTTTTTTACAATTAAAAATTTAGTTCTTTGCATACCTCCAAATAACCTGGCCTTACTTTTACCAATACTGATACATTGACCAAAAAACATTGTTGTTTTCAAAAGTAATGTTGAAAAACATCGGTATTTTTATTAATATATTGCGTACTGTTTTGAATGTATAGTAACTCCTCATTATATCGTGCCTCGTTATATAGCTCGATGGCATACATCGCGTTTTTTCTTTGTCTCCCAAAAAAACATCGAACGTAAGACATTGATGACACTTATAAAAAACTTTTCCCAGTGAGATAGATACAGTGAGAACTATGCACATTTTTTATTATAGGTTTTTATATAACTTTTGTTTGCCAAAATGTAAAATATCGACATAAAAATAAGAGATCGAAATCAAAACAATGATGTTTAAAAATATTCTACCGTAAATTATCGGTGGTAAAGACAATTTTTTCCAATGGGAAATATACAACGATTATTGGTTACACGTATAACTTTTTTGCTAAAGTATAAAACATTGACGTTTAAAATTAACAAAAAATGTATCAAAAGCAATTAGCAAAGTTTTGAAAACATCGAGTGCAAAACATCGATGACAGTCATAGAACATTTCTCGAGTAAGATTAAAACTGAAAATACAGATTAACGATGTTTTTTTAATAAGTATATTTTTCGCATATTAAAAAAAATGCTGAAATATAAAACATCGACATCCAAAAAAAACATTGAACTCAAAACATCAAAGTTTGAAAAACATCAAAAGTAAAACATCGATTTTTCCAAAATATCAATATCGACATCGATGTTGAGCAACAATCTTATAACTATTATTCGAATACAGATGAAAGAAAAATATTGTTTGTAAAAGAAGCAACACGGGTGTGTGATTTTTTTACTAAACTGAAATTTCGTATGTTCTGCACTTTCTCATCCTTTTATATTTACTAAAGGCAAACTTTAAACTATTTCCTTTTTAAGTTAGAAGAATTGAAAAAGAAAAGTTTATAAAGTTTAGACATTCTGAACGAGTTGTTCTAGATTAGAGACCCAGATGTTAAGTGCGTCAAGAATTGAAGGAACCAAAAAATTCGCAGCTTTGGAATTATGAATAATTCATTTATCAATGCATCAGAACTGCTGGCGCGTAAAATTTATTTCGAAATCCCGGTTGAGAACCAGAATCCACGAAAATCGGGAAAAGGAAGAAAGTTTTCGGGTAATTTATTTCCTTTCGCTGCCACAATTTTCAAATTTAAGTTTTCCTCTCATTTAAAATTCAGTAATTAATGCTTGAGAGAAGACTTTCGAATACAGAGTATTACGAATGGAAACTGTGTTTCAAATTTTATTAAATTTAGTTTACGTTTTAAACAGGTCGCAGTATTCAGAAGACTAGATCGCTCTATAAGGCATTCTTAAAAAGAAAAATTCAAACTGAATTCAACTAATATTGAAGGCAGAGCCTATTCTACATTAAGTTACATACTTTTTTTAAGTTTCTGCTGAAATTTCCTGTTATTCTAGAGACATGATTGGATTTACTTAGAAAGGTTTTTGAATTCATCAGAAACATTCTATGTCATCATCAAGAAAGTAACTGACATTTAGCGGGAGGCATTCTTGTTTTTTGCAAATATGATGCTGGCAGATATTAGTCCTTAGCTGCCCATTATTTTTCCAGGAATATTTCGGAATTTTTTAGTGTATGAATCATCTGCTGGACATGTAAAAACTGTAACTAATTGAATAAGAAATTATCGGGGCAGTAGGAAATCCTGGATTATGGCCTGCGGATTATTTGGCACACTTACCCCAAAACGCACGAAAAAAAAAAACGTATTATAGTGGCATGATTACTGAAAGAAGATTTTTGTGGTTTTAATTTTATCATTTGCATTTCAAATTTTCTCACGATATGAATAAAAAAAAATGCATTTTTCATTTTAGTAGCCTGTCACTAATGCAGTTTTTCTTCTACACATTTTTTTGTCCTTAAAAAGACAAAAATCATGCTTTGTAGAGTTAAAAAGGTAGACTCTCTTCTATTTAATTATTAGTTGATTTATGTAATTGTTTATTCGGTTATTCATTAGTTCTTTAACTCATTCAATAAAAACATTGTAGGAATCATGTAAAAAATAGTTTATTATAAAAATATTTTAATCACACATCACCATGTCGCCTGGATTGGGCGTGTTAAATTTCCACTTTCATTCAAAGGAAACACATTTACTACTAGAAATAATATATTTCAATGCGAGTTTGTTAGAAAATAATGTTACTTTTTTATATATTATAATTTTAAAATCTATTTACAATTTCTTCACTTTCAAAATTGTAAATTATGCTATTTCACTTTTGCCAACATTCCCCTATTTTGTAAATGCAGGACGTTATCTGATGTTCTGATCAGGAAAGCTTTTAGTTTTGTTTTCACTATCCACGACGGGTGCCTTAGGGGAAGAGAGTTATTTGAACGAAATAAGCGAAAGTCTTGTTTGGGAGAATTGGAGTGTGAATTAGTTACAATAATGAAGCAGAAGTAAGGAAATAAAAAATATATGATTTATAGCAAAAATAAAATGATTTGAAAGAAAAAAATGGCAGGAAGTGACAATCAACATACCTGTATTTTTATTAAAAGCTAATAAAGGTTTTTGACTTCTGAAACTTCCGAATATTTCAGAAGATTAATTCACATGTTAATATTTGCACTGAAAACAACATTTAGGATCCTCGGACTAAAAAAATTGAAAAAAAAAAAAAAAAAAAATCAGTGCGAAGGACGAAAGTGAAAAATCAGACTGAGACGTATCTTGTCTTACGATAAAACTACATTTAAAACAACTAAAAGCAAAGTTATGCAAGTGACAAAAAAAAAAGAAGAAGGAGAAGAAAAACTGATACAAATAGAATAAATTAATGATAATAAATTTTAAAAAACTCAATTGTTTTGTGGCAATAGTGAACAGTTGTACATTACAGAAATAATTTTAAAAATTTCTTGGAAAATGATGGACGGTTAACTAGCCGAATTTTCACCAGTCTCATATCTGTAAGAGAAAAATCACCCCCAGAAAAGTCGCCTACTAAATGTCAGTTATCTTCCTGAAATTGACGTGGAATCCTTTTTCATTTTACAGGAATCACCCTTCATAAACCTCAGTCATGATTCTTCATTAAATCAGGAACTTTCATTAAAAAAATTAAATTAATTTAAATTAATACTAATCGACCTGAAGCGTATTTGGCCAAAGCTAAAGCATAATTTGCCTGTTCTATGCTAATATGTTACATCGTTTCAGTCCATAAACTATTATTAAATTTAAGAAATTAGTTATCTTACTAGATTTGCTCAAAGTGACCTTTTGCTCAAATTTTCATCAGTTATTTTTACGACGTAACAAAAAGTTACAATGTTATTGTATTTTAAAATGCTTCAAAGAAGGATGGTTCAGACATATCTTGGAACCAAAATGTCGAATAGGTCATCCTGTCCTTTTAAGAAGTTCTAGTTTGAGGCACAGCCGATTTGGAATTGTAAATAACTTTCGTTATTGTTACTAATAGCACTCGAGTATCCGAGCCAGAGTAGATGCATCTACTGTCCGTCCTTGAAAACCACCCCTAGCACTCGCAAACCATTCCACTTAAAAATGGGTGATAGGTTGTGGGTGGGAGCTTTTTGACGTTTTCAACTTAAAACTTGCATTTGCAATCTTTTTGACATATTCAACTAAACTATGTATTTCAAATTTACATCGTTCTACGTTGTTTAATACGATTCATACTGTTTCTTATTATTCTTCCCCTTATTGGTATCTTACCTATCACCCCTATATTTTGGTAAGATAAGAGAAGACCTGACGCATGCGTAAATACGCGGAAGGTTTTACCTAAGAGAATCAGACAGTACTCGGTTTAAGTCAAAATTAGTACGCGGCTTAGGTTTTTACCAGAACCATTAAGGTGGAAATCCGACTTAGCTCAGCACACATGCCATACGATCCGTTTGTATGGAAGGCAGAAATTCACACAGAGAAAGGACAAGGACATCCATGCCCGAGCATGGGATTCGAACCTGGGACCATACCACTCGCGGTGGACTTCCCTGACCACTAACAAGGTGATTGGCGGAATTAAAAATAGTTGCGTCAAGGACAAAACACTTAATAAAGTTGCTGAATATATCTTCAGAGTTGTGGCTAAAAATGTTTCTTACAACAGTGCGAAAACTGAATTCAAGAAACATGTGGCAATTACCCAAGTAGCATCAACTCATCGGATTTTGCTCGGCCGATCAACTAACTCCTCGTAAACTGATCCCGTACCGCACGACGATATCGTTCCGATCAGTATCCGAGCACGGTTTTCGATGAGCTACTTTTCATCGGAAAGCGATATCCTTCCGATCAATTTTATCCACGAAAATAAGATGAGCTATATTCCATCGGAAAATGATATCCTTCCGATCACTTTTCCCGATGAAAATAAGATGAGCTATATTCCATCGGAAAATGATATCCTTCCGATCAAGTTTCCCGATGAAAATAAGATGAGCTATATTCCATCGAAAAACGATATCCTTCCTATCAAATTTCCCGATGAAAATTAACCGAGCTATGTGTTATTAGAAAACTATGTACTTCCAATCAAATTTTCCGATGAAAATATGCTAAGCTACAGATTTCATCGGAAAGAGGTCGTAAAGATCAAATTTTCTGATGAAAATTTTCCCAATCTCAAATTTTTGTTAAATATGCAGTGTTGGTCTCATTATTCGTAGACTTGGTAGCGTGGTGGTAGAGCGTTGGCTTTCCGCGCTGATAACTCGGGTTCGATGCTGGAGTTGGCCAGTCGCAAATGGTTGGGGGAAATAAAAAAGAGGTTCCAAAATTCACTGCCACGGAACTAAACTGCGCTCTTTTTTCTTTTTTTCTCTTTTTTCTTTAAATTGATCCAACTCTCATCGTATTTTGATCCAAAATTTATCGCCACGGAACTACACTGCTCGTATATTGATCCAACTCTCATCGTATTTTCATCCAAAATTGATAATAAATTCATCGGCACGGGACTGCACTGCTCGTAAATTGCTCCAAATCTCATCGTAAACTCATCGGATTTTGCTGCTCGGATTCTGATTGGCCGATGAGACATATTGGAGCAATTCCCGATGAAAACTCATCGAAATCCGATCACCGGCCGATGAGAATCTCATCGGGTTTCGATGAATGGCCGATCATCGGCCGATGAGATTATGCTGCTAGGGTACATAAACTTTTTTTCTTAAAAACTATTTTTTACTTTTGTAAATGGGGAAATTTCAGTCATTTCCTGGAAATAATCTGTGACGTTTCGGAATTTGCTTACAGCATAGCCATGGTACACTGAAAATTGTTGTTTTTACAGTATAATACAGCTAATTTTCTAGTAATTTTACAGTAATGAGCTGTAAAATTGCTAATTTTACAGTTTATTACTATGAATTTTACAGCTTTGAACTGAAACCTCTGCTGCCAGTATTATACTGTTATTTTAAAGTATAATACAGCTAACTTTATAGTAATAAACTGAAAAATTGCTAGTTGTACAGTTTTAAACTAAAATATCTGGTTTAAGGTTACATTGT
Source organism: Uloborus plumipes (assembly GCA_038373865.1). Lineage (NCBI taxonomy): Eukaryota > Metazoa > Arthropoda > Arachnida > Araneae > Uloboridae > Uloborus > Uloborus plumipes. The sequence goes on along the minus strand of JAXGGA010009933.1, from coordinate 17,432 downwards.
AAAAACAACAGTGTATTTTTTGCAATGTAAGTCTACCTATAGTTTGAAATACCTATAGTAATAAAAGACTACCTATAGTTTGAATTTGTCACATGTTTTATTCAAAACTTCAAAAAAACTACACATTCTTTTGCCTCTCACTGACTCATTAAATGTTCCCCTACTATTTGTGTATACAGTAGACGCCGCTTAAGGTGACCGCACTTGAGCGCAAGGGATTTGATAACAATAACTGATTGATTATAATAAGCGAGAAAAGTTTAATAGTGGTATATGTTCATAATGGTGATAATCTGTTCACATCATGTTTTTCATGTTAAATGAATATAATTACCATGACTGCTAAATCTTTTGTTTTAATGGCTTAGGTATTTACGCTAAGGCTTTGAGGGTCCTCCATACTTTCAAGGACTCTTAAAAGTATTTCCTGTCTATAATATGTCTTCGTGGCTCGAATAATTCCTTGATCACATGGGTATATAAAAACATTTTTCTCACTTGACTGTGGAAATATTTTCAAAACAAAAACAAGAGAGAGATAGAGAGGGTTTTTTCCTTTTTTTCTTTTTGAGTTTTTCACTGATTTAAGGAACAAAAATTCTTAAATTGATAAACAATGAACGAAGTTTTGATTATAAAAAACGATGGTTTTTTTAATGTGCTTATACACAACCGGACGGGACTCTGCGATTCTGATAACATTAAACAGCTGATAGCAGTAACCATGATCACATAAAGCGGCGGTCACTGTATAAATTTTAGCAGCAGGTTTGTAAGTAATTAAGTTAATATAAAAATGTAGAGAGAGCGTTAGTCTGTCCGTCACCCCACCTTTTCAAAAATCTCAAAAGGAGTGTCCCATTCAAACCCAATTGTTTCCTTTAAGTAAGATATTTGATAGCACTAGGTCAGAACCATTTTTCTTCTAATCTTTTAAATAAAAAAATATTTGTATAAGTCTCAGAAGCTGAATGAAACTTAAAAATTTGCGCTGAAATTTAAATCCCTTTAAAGGTCGAGATTTAACAAGGGGATTCCTTTTAGAAAAACATTATCAAAGGGAGCTTTTGACGTCGAACTAGTACTTTATAGGATACTCGAATTCGATTAGTTTAAAGCTTGTCTTTCTTTCTTTCGATTTCTCTCTCTCTTTTTCCCCTCCATAGTACAAAGAATTTTACATTAGCTGGAACGAGAAAAATGTCATTGTTTATTTGAAAATCTTAACTACTATTACAAAATCGAAAGTTTGTATGTATGGAGGTATGGATGTTTGTTACTCTTTTACGTAAAAACTACTGCATGGATTTAAATGAAACTTCATGATAATATATAGCTTATAGATCGGAATAACACATAAGCTATTATTCATAAATATACTGTTAGAATTGTCCAAAATATATAACGATAAATGCCAAGTAAGTAGAAAAAAAATTGTCACTTGCGAGATATTCTGGCTTGAGCTGCAAAAACCATTAGAGTTACACGTACATAACACAACAGTGAGCAATTAAACTTCTTGGAAAATACAAAGTAAGTTTTGCTGATCTTCATATTATTTCTTGTGCTGATTTCATTTATTTTTCCCCTTCACGTCAAGATTTTTTGTAAAATTGATTTTTATTTTTGCTGAAAATCTGTCATCAAAAAACATTCTCTATAACAATTTGTCTTGCAAAAATGTAGTTTTTTTCTCATTTAAATATACAGAAAATATCCTATTAGTGGAATCAAAGTTTTGGAATTTGCAGAAAATATTATAAGTAGTTTGTTCCATGTATTTCTTCACACGATACCATTCAGAATGCAATGCAATGAAACTCGCAGTAGCATTGGGATAGCATTTTAAGTATTCTGTAAAAAGTATGTAATGGGCAGTGCACTATTTGATGGATCTGAACCCATATAAATTAAGAAACTAATTACCTTTATGCAGAAACTGTGAAGTTTTAATCCAACGTTAATTAAGCACAAATACGCAGGGATACTGCAGACACGTGTTTCGGCGTTACAAGGAAAGCCCTTTTTCAATGCAAAAAAAAAAAGAGCTTATGGATGCACATGCCGGATGTCTGTGCATCCATAAGCTCAAAAATTTTTTTGCATTGAAAAAGGCGTTCCTTGTAACGCCGAAACACGTGTCTGCAGTATCCCTGCGTATTTGTGCTTAATTAATGTTGGGTTAAAACTTCACTATATAAATTAAAAAGCGCGAGTATATATATTCGGAAGAGTTTTGTAATACATATTTGTTGTCTTTGAATGCTGAAATCAAAACAAATGTTTACCCATTAATTTTTGAACAAAAAAATAACTTTAAATTTCAATAAATGTAAATATCTGGTATGCATTTACGCATTATTTTTTTTTGCAAATTTCCTCTGTGGATGTCAGTTAAATAGAGGGTCCTTTAATTAGAGGTACACGGAGTTCCCTAATTTCTGATTTCGTCAGGGGATGTTAAAAAAGAAATAATTTTCAATTTCTTTTCTCAAGCGTCTTTCTTAAAAGAAGAAATTCAATACTCTTCTTTATAATGTATATAAAGATCTTGATTATAAATATGTTACTATTGCAGAGTTTTATTATGTTTATACAAAATATATGAAGGAAAATAAAAAGGAAATTTAACTAATATTGAAATTAAAAAACTTAACAATTATTTAAAAGAAACCGTTCAAATTACTCGTGCATTCAACTGAATTAATTTGGGACTTTATTAAGAGCTCTCACATTTATTAAGATATATTTTCGGCAATTACATGACATCAAATGAGTAATTAAAATACAATTGAAACTTAACGAATATTTAAAATAATTCTTATTATATTTAAATTTTTTATTCATGTAACTGAGTTTTTTAAAATTAGACCGATAAAAGGAGCTCACCTTTATAAATACATACTTCTGGCAGTAACATACTATTTTCGAAAAAATCTGGCCATGTTGTCAGTAAATATGTTTACATACTATTAAAAAAATAGTTTCACTTATTTATTTTACTTTTTAATAATATGGACGCAAATCAAACACACGCAAATTATAGCTAAATGAACTCAATCAGCGCGTAAAAAAAATAATTAATTTATTAAAAATATATAAAAATCCTACATTCTAAAGAAATTTCAAAATTTCAGTGCATGCAATATTTCCACAAAAGCAGTCCGAAAACCGTTTGAGACAGCTTTAGGAATGCATTTAAATATCATATTAATCAGTGCGATTGCACAACTGAGGATCTGACTCGACGCCGATTAATTTCCCTACCCCCCTGTCAGTTGAAAACGATCCTGCGTTAGTGAAGAAAGCCGGAGGAGAAAAAATTGACTAATTGCTCTATTCCGTCAAAATCTGCGCTTTGTTGTGAAATAATACATATTTTAACTAGACCACGTGATTTGAAGAAACGCATAACGGACATTTTTATTCATCGGGACGCTTGTGTGTAGTGGAGCTTTCGTCGTGGCTTAGGGCGCGTGTGTATAAGCTTACAAAATCAAATTGTAACTTAAAACCGTTAGATTTTTGAAAGATATCAATGTCTTCTTCACCCCTTGAAAAGCTTTCACCATTTGAAGCCATACTCATTGGCTTCGGAGGAACTGGGATGATCGCCATTCCTTGCTGCATTCTGTACTGGTAAGTGAAGACAGTTTTAACGTTAAGTTATTTTACTGCTGAATTTTGAATACAACGAAATCACTGCATAATAAAAACGAACGCTATCAATGTTGAAAATGTTGAGGTTTTTAAATTCCCAAACTGAAATTTCTGTTTTTTCGACATAGGTTTTATTCCTTTTCTGCTCATTTTTCAATTCTCTGTCAGTTGTCTTCCTATGTGGAGGGCATAAAAATATTTTAGCTTCCCCGGAATCCGACATTTTAAGAATAATATTGCATTTAGGTTGTAATAATAATAAAAAATTGCTTCTCAAATTTATTGAGCAACCGAAAATTGTAATTTTACTAAAAGGTAGAATTTATTTAAAGTTTGTGTTGAAAATAATGTACGGCATTGTGGTAAGTGTTTAGCAATATCTATGCCTTCATTCCTCGTTGCATTATGTTTCGTGTTAGTAACATTCGAAACTTCCTTTAAAATAAAATTGTTAAACTGATTCGAATTTTAAAATTCAAATATTTACGGACAAAATTTTAAATTTGTTATTATTTTTTCATCGTAAAATAAACCGAGCCATAAAAAATTACGTTTATTTGTATTGACTTGGCTTTCTAACTCTTGCTGTTTTTTACTATCATTAAATGTGGAGAGATTACTGAGGTTTTTAATGTGTAAATGTGCATTTGATGGTTTAATAAAAATCATATGCATTTACTAGATGTGGATTTTATGCATGCATATGAGTTATTTCTTTACTTTTCCTTGTATTAATTTCTTAAATGTGCTAAATGTTTGAAAAATGAAACAAAGTTCATCAAGTGAAGTAAGCATGTTGTGTCTTAAATGATAAACTGTATTTGTTTGTATAATACCTAATAGCTCAAAAATTATAATAAGAAGAGAGTTTAGTTTTCAAAAATTCTTGAATATATTTCATGAAAGGAGTTTGATGATATTTTCCTTAAATATTAAAAATTCAAAGTTCTTGTTTTTTTTAATTATTATTGTTTTCTTTTTTTCGGGGGGAGGGAGGATCATCACACGTCTAACCATCCATGCTCTTATTCAAACCATCTAATAATCATAAAAATCTAAGAAATCTTAACTCTTGGACATCTGAAATTTATGTATGATTTTTAAATCATTGTTACTTTTTTTTTTTTTTTTTTACTTTCAATTTTTCGACAGTTCTTAAAAATATTAGCACGACTTTTATGGGGAGCTATAAAGTTGTGTAATAACTCATTTGTTAGGAAATTATATGTCGTTTCATTCAAAGTAAAATTTAAATACTTATCATGATTTTTTGTTTTACAGAAAAAAAATATGGTTTTTATGAAAGCTTTAAACATAAATGATTTTTAATCTATTTAATGAGTACAAGCAGGTATTTCTATAGTGAGGCCATAAAGTTGTCAGCAGTTGCTACAAATAGTGTAGGACATTCCCCCCCCCCTTAATTTTATAGGGCTTTTGATCTTACTTTGTGCTTTCTTATTGAGGCGGGATTCGTAATATTTGACAGGGGGTCTGACCTTCTGGGTCTGAAAGGGTCTGAATTTGTCTGACCTTCACCATTAGGAAAATGGGCATTATGGATGCAGGCAGAATCATATGCAGGGGAGTTCATCAACTTTGACAAAAAAAAAAAAAAAAACTAGCTTTTTAAATTTTTTTTCTTATTTATTATTATTTTTTTCATATTTATTTATTTATTTATTTTTGTTTATTTATTTAATTTAAAAATTTTATTTCTCTGATTACAATATTTCAGTAACTTTTTAATTTCTCCTTTTCCCAAAATGTGTTTAGCTTCACTTATTTAAAATCCATAATTATTTTTAAAAAAGAAAATTGAAAATGTTAAAAATCGTACTCAATTAATACTACTTTTTTAAAAATAATTTATTTTAGTGTTGAAAGTCATGGGGTGAAAGAGCATGACATTGCTTCCTCCGCTCATATAATACAATATATAATATATAATAATAATATATAAAAATACACAGGAAATTAGTATTTTTTGTGATGCATTAGTAGTTTTTAAAGTATTTTTAATGTGTTCCTGTTTAATTGATAAAAAATTTAATTTAATTTTTAAAAGCCAGGATGTGAAAGTGCACCCCCCCCTTGCACCCCAACTGCTGGAACTCATAGATATAAACATGATTTTCATATTTTTTGTGATGTACAGGGTGGTTATAAATTAACAGGAGGTATTTGGAGCCCTATAGCTCGCGAACTACTGGGCGAAATATTGCCGAATTTCGTGAGCGTGCATATTAGACTATGGGATTTTGATTTCATGAATTAAAAAATTTAGTTTGAAAAATCACCACCAGGGGGAAATTTGGCGCTGTAAAAGTGTACTATTCTGATTATCGAAGAATTAATTGCTACTGACAAAATATGCATCCATTTTATTTGCAAAAATGACTTTTTTTGTCACAAATGTAGTTCGATATGATCGCCATTGTAAAGTTGTAAGAACTGCATACGATGCACAACATTTTCTACGGCAGCTCGTAACATATCAGAATGGATTTCTTGATGAGAATGCTCCCAGTCCGTCATTTTACATATGATCGCTAAACGCAGCGCGTTTATGCAAATTATTGCATTCTATTTGGTTAAATGGACCACTATTTTGTTCGTGGTGATTTTTTTTAATAGAAAATTCTACGGCGATCATATTAAACCTCATTTGCAAAGCGCAATCATTTTTGCTTGGCGATATTGATTTATACAGCATCTTTTCAAGTTTAATTCGTGATATTCAGTGTAATACACTGTTACAGCACCAAATTTCCCCCTGGTGGTGACTTTTCAAACTATTTTTTTTTATTCCAGAAATCAAAATCCCATGATCTAATATGCCCGCTCACGAAATTTGGCAATGTTTCGCCCAGTAGTTTGCGAGCTAGAGGCTCCAAACACCTCCTGTTAATTAATAACCACACTGTATTTTGTGATCCAAGTACTGTAGTTTTGACCTTGGTTTAAAATAAGTTTATTTAGAATAATAAATCAGTGGAAAATAAATTTTACAAAAAAGTATGTAAAAAATTATTATGTTTAAGTTCTTTTTTTTAAACAAAAGCGGTGGGTGCACCCCTTTGCACCCCCTGCCATCGCCCATGGTCGGTGCCCCAAAGATTAAACACGATTTTTTTCCTCATGAATCAAAAAATTCTGACAGTTTAAAAATGCATTTTGTAAAATAAAGAAACAACTAAGTAACATTTAATAAATTCACTTAGCATTGAAAAAGCAGGAAAAAAAAATTAATCGAAAAATATGGATGTATTCTTATTTCTTTCGTTAAAAACTATTTCTTTAATCTGAAGGGAGTTTATTCGCAGCGTCCTCTTCTTCTAGCGATCAGGGGTATCCATCCCCCCTAAGCTCAATGGCGCAAATCCCCCACCCCACAAATTTTTCACAACCCCCTTGTGCTTTTAATTTTATTATTTTTTTACCCTTTTTTTATTATTTTTATTTTTTAAAATACTATTTATTTTTTAAATATTATTATTTTTTATTTATTTATTTTTAATGTCATTTATTTACTTATTAAAATTATAATTATTATATTTTTTATATATTATTATTTTATTAAAAGCTCGAATTATGCGCAGAATAGAATCGCTTTTTTTCTCTTCCAGACATTCCAATCACATACAATATAACCCAACAAATAAATAAATAAATAAAAAATAATAATAAACAAATTAAAAAAGTAATTTAAATTGAAAAAATAAATTAATGAATAATTTTTATTTGAAAAAATCAATAAGTAATTTAAATTAAATAATAAAATAAAAAATAATTTAAATAAACAAATAAATTAGTTTTAAAAAATCCCCCCCAAAAAATTTTGATGGCGCAACTTGCGCCATAATCCCCCACCCCCTGTGGGCACCCCTGCTAGCGATAATATAAGTTATTGCTAATATTTTTATTTTCAGTGGTTTATAAAGATTTACTTGACGTGTTAAAGTTCTTGACTTATGAAATAAAAAAAAAATATTGTACATTATTGTAATTGTAATCTATCTGATCTGATGCTCAAAAGCATGTAGTGATTATCTGTCAGAACACTTTGTTTGCATCGTTGTAGGCAACCTTTGGCGGCGAAACTCCCATGAGCGACTAAATAAAATATTTCTTTAGTGTCCAATATTTTATTGTTCAACCTTTCTCGCATTTGCGCATACCTGAGGTCTCTTGATTTGCCCAAAATAGGGGGGCGGGGGGAATTCAAAGTAAGAAGTAAGAAGCGAATAAAAACTGAAAGCACCGGCAAACTATCACCTCTTTTTCAAATGTAAGCTTTCGTGACTGCCAGATGCGGAGTTTAAAAGCGGACAATATGAAATTTACATTTATGTCTTGTTTAGCAAATCAGTCAAGAATATAAGAGCTGATCATGTGTGTGCTGGAAAAAATGTATCGTCGCGAAATGTCAACTATTTATTTATTCATGAAAATCTCTCTTAAAGTTGTAAGATTGGAACAAAGTTGCAAGTGCAAACTTTCGTGTGCAATTTTACTTCGATTTCTCGTAGAAACTGCGTTTAGGGGCACTTCTAATTCTAATTTTATTGTTTCGTATAATTGGAACTGCAGGATTGATTAGCCTGGCAAAATGAGGGGCTTAATTTTTTGTTTTTCTAAGAACTCGTATCTGTACCTGTTCATTTAAATTAAACGATTCTAAACTCCTATTCAAGTACATGCTATAAACCAATGGCCTAGCCGTGCCACCCAGAGATTGCATTTTCGTCCTTATTATGGACTCATCTGTCTGAGACAGACAATAAATGAGCGGAAGACAGCTGTCATTTCAATGAAACCGAATTGAGATGTCATTACAACGAAACATATGTTCGGGTTTTCTTTTGAATATTGCGACAAGTGATTAAGTACATATAAACGCATTGAGAGAGGGAGGATTAAGCCTCTCAACTCATAGCTTTGTTCAAAGTTGCCAGATACAGGTAGAGAAAGTAATTTCCAATTTTTTGTTCTTTTTTTTTTGATACACCAGGCTCAGAAAGCGATTCTTGACTAAACCACATTTTAAAATGCACAGTAATAAAACAAAAAAATAACCAAAAACGAAACGTTCGCTCTCCAGTTTCCGGAAAGCGGGAACAAACAGAAGAACAATTGAAGAACTTGAGAAATGAAGGGGTTATGTGACAAAACAAAATTGCGAGTAATAAAAGCTCAAAATTTTATTGTTGCAATAATTACAGCTTTTTTGTTTTCTGATTTTGTCATTAGTGTACGTATGAAATTGGTCTAATAATATCTACTTTTTGATGTACTAAGTTTTATTTGCTTACTTGTATCTATTACTTACCATTGTACAGAGTGCTTATTTTTTTAAATGTAACATAGCCTCTTCATCCTCAAAGCCCTTCAATTGAGTCCGAACCGTTTAGATACTTAAGGACGCAACCATTCACAATTTTAGAATTATTGTAAAGGGGTGAAAAGAAACTACTCAGGATGTTGATTGGATTTAAATACATGGTAATGCAGTCATGTCCCATTGTTGGTATAAATGTCTTAACATCCATACGCAGTATTCCATAGACTCACAAAAAGGCGAGACCCAAAAGAACGACTAGACCGTCAATTCATTTAAAATACTATGTGTGATTTTTAATTTTTGTTTGGAACTTTTCGCCAAATTTTAATACTTGGTTTTTATTATTTCGTTTGATTTTGTTTTGTTTCATTGAAAAGAAAGGGCGTGTAATATAGTTTAGCCTTGAATATTTAAGGTAGTCTGGTAACTTGGGTTCAGAAAATCGAAATTTTTTTTTTTTTTTTGCTTAACTTGAAAGTACAATGTCTTGAGAATATACTGTGAAAGGTTTGGACAGAAATTCGAAATATTTCGGGAGTTAGAACGAGTGTCCTAGAGCGCCTCAGAGTCTAACCTTTAAAATAGTAGTCTGGTAACTTGGATTCAAAAAATTGATTTTTTTTTTGCTTAATTTGAAAGTACAACGTCTTAAGAATATAGTGTAAAAAATTTCAGACAGAAATTCGAAATATTTCGGGAGTTATACTGAGTTTCCTAGAGCGCCTCGGAGTTTGCTGTTGCACTTTAAACGCGTTTTTCTCAAAACATTGTTTTTCTGTTTGGCCCGGGTTCTAACTTTTTTTCATACTGAACCGATTGCTTTCAAATTTTAACAGGCTGTTCTACACACTTATAGTTCTCGTCGGTACTAAAGAGAAATTTTTTCACCCCTATCTTTTTATTTTACAACCCTTTCTTTGCTAAAATGAAAGGACTTTTTTTTTCAAAGTCCGCCATTTTATTATTTACTCTTGAAATTTAACTTCAATAGTTCCGACCAGAATGACACATCTATAGATTAAGAATAATCAAGAATATTAGATTTCAGATAACATCAAGAGCCAAAATCATCCAGGCCACCCACGTGCATTTTTCTTGAGGTTCCAACTTCGAGTGACAATAATAATAGTAATAAACTATTAAATTTTTTCAAATAAATATTTTTCTTTATTTTCAATATGTAAATAAAAACGCTTTTAATATTCAAGATAATTCATTTCTATTTTCCTATAAAAAACCACCCTACAAAGAAGTCATGAAAATAGACATGAGTTACCAGACTGCTACCTTAATTGTATTAAGTATTAGGGGAAGGTGGGGAACCTCGGAACTATTTTCACTTTTCAATTTTTGATTTCATAACTATTTGCCATGTCTAAATACAAACACCTTTGGTTGAAACTTTATGATTTTTCACACAACATATACCTTAAAAAAATATTGAACTTATTTCAACTAGATTTTCTGAAAGAAACAGAACAATGCATTTAGTACCGAGGTACACCACTGGTGGTGTACCTTGGGTTTTGGGATGGTGTACCTTGGACCAATAATTAACAGGTAAAGAAAGCATGATTTTCAGTAAGATCATCACTATTTATCAACCACACTCCTGCTAAAAATGACACGTAGAGATCAATAAAAAAAAATTGTACGTGGAAATGGCCAACGGATATCAATAGAGCTAAATCGGAAGAGGTCTACTGATATCAGTTGAACAAGATGCTATGGACCTCTATTGATATTCATAGATTCTACGGTTTTGTTCTACTGATATCACTAGACCTCTACTGATTTAGCTCTATTGATATCCGTTGGCCATTTCCCGTACATTCTTTTTAATTCTATGATGCTATGGATCTTTATTGATATCTATAAATCGTACGGTTTTGTTCTATTGATATCACTGAAAGATGCTATGGATCTTATTTTGTTCGTTACTGATATCAATAGGTCTCTACTGATTTATCAGTATTGATATCCGTAATCCACTTCCCCATACAAATTTTCTATTGATCTCTATGGGTCATTTTTACTAGGAATGGAACTACTCAAATAAGGTGGAGTGTCATTGCACAAGTGGTGTGCAAAATATCTAGAAGAACAAAAGTGATTTATGCTGAAGTAAATGCACCCACAGCATGATCATAGCATCCTATTCGCCCTTAATGGGGACTCAACTATTAGGAGTAGCCACTGATCGAGCCGGAGGCAAAAATCTTCTTAATGCAGCTAAGATAGCCAACAAACTGGTAGATAAAGTGAATTTATCTGTTTATACCCCAAGTAGCACACTTCATTTATTAAAGGTTGTAAAATGGTTATTAGCGTTGTAACAACCGCTTAAAAACGTTTATAAAACGTTTAAAGGTTATTTGTGCTACCTGGGTACGTAATAGCATTAATTAGCCACAGCATAAAGATTTTGTACATATCAGGGCATAACACTACATTAAAGTCTCAAATTTTAATGGATATGCATCGAGACTCATTATACATCACATGGAAAAGACCCTCAAAACAATGATTCTTAGATTAAAGATAAACTTATTTATGAAACTTCAAATGCTCCATTTTTCAGAATGCGCACAATGTACAATTTACACATGAAGAGGCCAATTTTTTTTTTTTTTTTGTATCCAGTTTAAAGAATAAAAATGTGTTTTTCTTTAATTATCTTTTTTTAAAAAATATCTTTGAAATAAATGGTTGAACCATATGTCTGTGATGATTTGAAAGGAAACTATTGATTTTTTTTCAAACATAAAGGAAAAAAAATGACTAGCATAATCTATGAATCTGTAATATCAGATTTTAAAAAGTAAGAAATTTTATCAGTTAAAATTTCAGTCGAAGTTAATTATTTTAAAATTATAGTTATCTTTATTTACAAAGTTTAAAATCATCTGCTTTTCTTATTATTATTATTAATAACTTTCCTAGCTCACTAATTTTACCGAGACTTACTACTTAAGTTTAAACTTAATGATTTCATTTCTACAGATATCAATTGGAATTAGTATAACCTATCAGATTTCTATTGATGTCAATTAAAGCTTTAAGTGATATCCATTGGGATCAGTATCTTACTGACCAGATTTCTATCGATATCTATAAAGCTTCTATTGATATCCATTGAAATGCTTACCTACTGACCAAATTTCTATTGATGTCTATAGGGCTTCTATGAATATCCATTGAGGTTATGATCAATAGGCTACAGGTATCAATAGCTTCTATCGATACCAATAGAGACATCTATAGAAATCAATTAATATCAATAGAACTCTACCGATATCAATAAATTTTTCTATTGATCTCTACGTGTCATTTTTAGCAGGGACATAAATTTAGAAATACATTTTTTATTTGTTTCAAATATAAATAAAAATTTAGATCTTATTATCTTGTTCCATTTCACTTTTTTAATAAAATGACAAGATGCTTTATCTCCTGAAAAACATACTAATGATTGTTCCTTAAGCTACACTTATTTCTAACCAAGATTGTAATTGAATAAGTCAATTCCAAATGTTAACTTCTCAAGTTACCTTTCTGATCCACCAGAAATTATTGGGCGTGGTACCTTGAATACATCCTTTGTGTTAATTTCATAAATGGTAGGATCTTCTCTTATGAACTTCTCATAGTTTGGATCTTTTTTCAGATATTTAACTTCATATCCATCATTAGCAATAGAAGTAACCTCAGCAAGAAAATAGTTGATAGTTTTCTTGCTGGTAAATTTTACCAAAACAATAACACCAATCTGAATAGTGATGTTATCTGGATCTTCTAGCTCATTAAAATCTTCCTCTGAAACATTGGATTCCTAATATAAATCTTCAATATTCTTAAGTTCAGACTCTGAAGAATAAAAATGTTTTCTCTTTACTGGCTTGGTAGGGTTTTACTGTTTAATTTGCTTTACTTTTTTCATTTCCTCCTTTTAGCCTTTTCTTTTTTAAGACGCTCTTTCCGGAATGTATCGGTCAAAATACAAGACTTTATTTTAGGTCTTCCCCCTACGGAATCCTTAAACCATATCTTTATTTCTTCAGGGGAGTGACTATGCTTGGCAAAGAAGTACTAGCTTCAGATGTTGACAATTGACACACCAGTAAAATCTTTTTGTGTGTTATTTTCTTCTTGCTTTTGCATTGAGCGATAAGTGACATTTGATGGGTGGACGTCAAAATATTTTCATTCAGTGGATTTCCATTCAGTAGTCAATATTTTCATTCAGTGGATGTAAACCATAATAACCGAGTTGGCGGTGTATTGCTCATATAAAAGTAGTTAAGAATTCATCGTTAGCATTAGCATAAATCATAAATATGCAGTAGCAAAACTGCATATTAAGTTTGTAATTTAAGTAAAACTTTTAAATTTTGGAAGAAAACATTTCACTTGAATTTTAAAAATCATTTCAACAAACTAGAAAACATGAAATGTTAGGAGTTGCAAGCTGTACACTGCAGCTGTATGTACCTTGGACCAGTCCAAGGTACACCACTTGCATTGGGTTCGAGGTACACCACTTGGTGACAAAATACAAAATAGCTGACCGTTATGTTACAATTAGGATTAACTTTGTTTCAAGCACACGGTGCTATAGCTAGAACATGACTGTATAATGCATGACCCTCATTTCAGAATAAACAATATATGTTTTAGATCAAAAATACACAAAAGTACCTGGAAAAACTTACTTCTGAATGTTGTATTTCTTTTTTTAAAAATACTTCAACCAGATGAGCTTTCAACAAAACAGAAAGGTATGCACTGAGACCTCTAGAGGCAAGTACCTTAACTTTACATGTTGCTAGTCAACTATTTTAATAAGCAGAGCTGTAATCGGCCTAGGTCCAAGGTACAGTCATAGAAAAAAAAACGAAACACTCGCTCGTATTCAAAGACTATTAACACTAGAGCCACGTGTAATATGTTATTTTTTCAGGAATAATGTGCTCTATGAATTTCTATTTGTAAATTGTTGTTTAGGGGTCGTCTTTATATAATAATCGGTATCAACTTTAAAATTTTCTATGAAAACCCCCCTTTTTTATCGCATATTTGTGATCAGCAACATCATTCAACTTTGTATACCAAATCGTTTCAAATTTGCTCCAGCCGTTGCTTCACAATTGAACTGAGAAAAAACCTTCCCGTAATGATAAAAATATTTTTGATACTCGGGCATATAATACCTAAACCACATTATATACGGCAAAATTTGTTTTTTTATATCAAAGTATGAACCAACCCAACAATAAAAACGTCATTGACTTCCTCTCAGATAACATTTTGAATTTTTTATGAATTATGAAATTAACATTCGAAAAAATAATGATCTAGAACCATATAATTTTTTGATGGAGAAACAATCTAGAAGGGTTTCAAAGGAGAATCCAAAATGGGAGCTCAAAATATCCAGTAGTTTTTGAGATATGCTAAAAGAACCATTTTTAGGGACCATATACAACTGTGCAAACTGAAACAATAGCAGGGAATTTCTATGCAAAGAAAGAGGAATATGCTTATCCATCAGTTGCAGAACATGCTCAGCGTTTTAATACAAGTATTTAGTTTTCAACAGTTATGATATGTTGAAAGCAAAACGCTAATAAAACTGCTGAGTAAATTTTAAAACTGGTAGACAATCGAATTTTTTGTCCATCAGTGAGAAGTCTGCATTCATGCAACTTGTAGCAATTCAGAAAACTTTTTACGCGGACACTTGATTTTCATAGAAATCTGTGGTGTCTCGGAAGATTATTTGGAATAATTTGTAACGATTAGACGTTTTTTTAAATTCTGGGCCACCGTTTTAACAATTTTGCCAATCCTAATACAGTAGTTTATATAAATACAAGAGGTTACTTTTAAGATGTAACCTCTTTTCAGAAGGTGTGTGCTGCAACTGTTAGTGCGTAGTTAAAAATATCTATCTTTGTTTAATCAAAAAGATAGAAGTTGCGTTTTTCCCACGCACTCTACACAGTAGCGTTTTCTCTTCCAAATTTCCAAAAAAAAAAAAAAATTATAACTTTAACAAAACCAGATAATTTTTAATTAATTACGAAAAACAAACGTATTTCTGCGAGTAGCTTTAGGTAATTTAATCGAAAAAATATGATTTGTCTACTCTGTAAATTTCGACCTTGAAAGGAGCCTTTTAAATCTGGTGGTGGTCCCTAAATCTTTGATCGGTCATAACTTTTGTTCTACTGGTCCTAAAGTGATGTCGCTTGGTACCCAGCATACTTTTGGCCCTCCGTACCTAATTATGTAACCAAATGTAGGGGTTCCCATTTGAAAATTCAGACTTTGAGTTCATTTCACTTTGTATATAGCCCCTTATCAAAATTTTGCACACATAGTTTTAAAGAAGACTTTAATCCATGTCAAAAGACACCTTTCTTTTGTTCTTGGCAAGTATAGCAGCCGAATAATTTAGAGTGTTTCGTTTTTCTTTTCTATGACTGTACACATATGTCCGAGGTACACTACTTACCCCTACTTTTATCCTTAAACGAGAATGTGAATTTCATATTTTAAAATTAATAGAACGACTTGTGATTTGAGAAATGGTGTTGCGTTAAGCTTTTTCCTAAATTCAATGTACTTTAATAAATTACTTAATATGTTATAAAGTCTACTATTATCATTTATATATATATCATAAGGAGTCTCGATACATTATATGACATATAATGGTCATAGAGTCTTGGTCATAGAGGTAAACGGAAAACAGGCCTGTGCCATGGTTATATCTTTGTCAGTTCTTATAATTCATTCTTTGGAGTTGCTTATTTTTATCATTGTTGCTTTATATTAAAAAAGCAGCTGATCTTCGAGTTTATTAAACTGAGCTACATTGCACTTTGGTGACATTAGTGACTTTATTTGCTAACTCGTCCTTTACCTCGTTATCGTAAATTCTGTAGCAGCATGAAACCAACTGGAATATTATTTTCTTACCCATGCAACTCCAACAGGAAAACTATAATATTAGTATAGAGTATGTTTATGTCTCGTTTAGCAACCAGTCACGAATACAAGAGTTGATCATATATGGGCTAAAAAAAAAAAAGATAAATCGTGAAATGTAAGGTGGCTCTGTTTCCTATTCCTGTAAGTCTCCCTTAAACTTGTGATATAGGGAGAATAAATTAGTGCAAACTGTCCTGTGCGTGTGCATGTTTCTTCGGTTTTTCGTAAGAACTCCGGCTTGGGAAGCTTCTAGTCCGAAGTTTAATGATTTGCTGCCACATACAGTCAACTCGAGGCTTGATCATGGATAGTGGAAGTCATGATGATCATGATAGTGGAAGCAGTAGAGATGGTTTAAGTTTGTAATTTATTAATTAATCTTTTGTAAGAATTCTTATCTTTATTGTATGTTTAAGTTAAACGATTCTAAACTCCCATTCATTTACATGCAATGTTCTAATGTCCCAGCTATGCCCTTAAGAGACTGCAGTTTCGTATTTACTATGGTCTCATCAATTAAAAATAGACAATAAACTGAGAGGAAGGCCCATGACATTTTAATGAATATGAATTGAGATATCATTTCAACAAAGCTCCTGTTCATATGTTCTTTTTATATGTTACTACTAACGAAGACGTTCAAACAGACCCATTGACAAAGGGGGAAATACTCACCTCGAGTCATAGCTTTACACAAGGTTGATAGATGCAGGGGGCCGAAAGTAAACTAAACATTCCGTGTTTTTTTGTTACACCAGTCTCAGAGAGCGAGTCTTGACCAAAACACAGTTACAAATGCACAATAATAGAACAAAGAATTAAACAAAAAGCTAAACGTACGCTGTCTAAACACAGAGAGGCACCGTTGAGTACAAACCATTTAGAAACTTGAGAAGGGATCACCATTCCCAATTTCAGTACCATTGTAGAAGGGTCCCAAGAAGCTACTCGTGATAATAATTGGATGGAAATGTTAGTTAATGCAATCATATCCCGTTTCTGGTCTAAATATTGTAACAGTCGGAAGTCTTGGTCATATGGGTAAACGGAAAGTAGGGCGGTGCCATGGTTATCTCTTGGCCAGGTCTTACGATTCGAGCCTTTTGCAGTTGCTTAAAATCACTATTATATATTTTTTATTTTATGTGCAGCTGATCTTTGAGTAATTGAACTGAGCTGTATGGCACTTGGGGGACATTAGTGGTTTTATTTGCCACTCACCGTCCACCTCGTTATCGCAAATCCTGTAGCTGCTTGGAACCAACTGGAGCATTATTTTCTTAGCCATGCAATTCCACCGGGAAACATATAATATTAGTATAGAGTATATTATTGTTTCATTTAGCAACCAGTCAAGAACATAACAGCTTATCATATATATCACTAGAAAGAAAATGTCGCGCAGGAAAATTTCTGCAATGTTCTATTCATG